>JABUQX010072088.1:0-35888 GCA_015478945.1 Trachelipus rathkii
AATCTTGATTTATTCTAAATTTATCATTCTTTACGGAACTTAGTTCCCTGTAATTTATTTTTTTTTGGTTTCTCTCGGTAAAAAAAAATACCATTAAGGATAAAAAATATTATTTTGGGTTACCATCTATTCCCGTGAGTATGAGTAATGTTATTTTTAGTGCCCTCCCGAGATGAACGTAGGAGTGGTACCTTTAATATTTTTTTTACGCTAATTTTTTAAAGTGTATGCAAAAAATCGCTCAATTAGCCTATAGAAAGTCTCTTGCGACCGATTTTTGGAAAAATTATCTTGAAGAGTTCCCTTTAAAAGATTTAATTATTCATATGAAAACTTTTCTGATTGAAAAATACTAAATTAAAAATAATAATTAGTATAGATCGCCCTGGCGACTTGCCCTCGAAAAAAACTCGCTTAAGGAACGAAAAAATTTTTTTGCAGTCTTGAAATGTTAGATAAACTAACGTTATTCTTGTGCCCTCTTGATCGAAGCGTAGAGTGGCGGACCTTTAAGATTTCTTTAAGTCGATGTTTATATTAGGAATTGTTATTCAGGTATACATTTATCATTAATTGTTTATTTTTTCTATGTTCTTAATTTTTCCCTAATTTTTTTTCCATCATAACTTCATCTGTGAACTTTTCGTTTTTTTTCCATCAAAAATACGTATATAGGAACGTTTCGTAATTACCCTAGACATCCTCGGAGGGGATCCAATCGAGCCAGGGTTTTACTCCCTACGGGCGTCACTATAAATATAATGACGTTTCTCGATATCCCAAAAAAACGACCTCGAACGATCAAACGGTCAATATTTTTCAGGGATGAACTATTATCAGTATAGCGTATTAATTATTATTATAGTGACGTATATTCTGTACCGTTTTGATCCATTTGTATTATTATGTTTAATTTTGAAAAAAAAAATTTCAATTTTTTCCGAGTCGACTTTTTGGAGAGGATTTGATTTAGACCCTTGAGTTATATAACGGTTCCGATGAAAACGTCATCTATTGGTACTATTTATTTACGTCTTAAAGACTTCTAGCTATAACTCGCGTAGTATGTCAATTTATTTTGGGCTTTTAACGAATTACGTCACTATATACGATGACGTTTCCGAGGTAAATGGTCGTCGTGCAATATTTTTTTTTTTTAATTTTAGTTACAGCCAAAAATTATTTATCGGAAAAATTTCATACTTAGGGAGATCTAAAAACTATTAAATAAAAATTATATAAATAAATTATTAGTTATAGATCAGACGAAATATTCAGAATTTTAACGAAAAATTAAGAATCAAGAAAAAAAATTATATCCCACATGTGAATAAACGATTATTATCAATTCTTTACAGTCTTAGATTCCGTAATTATTTTTTTTTTTTGGTTTCTCTCGGGAATAAAAATCTCGCTTAAGGAACAAAAAAATTATTTTTCACCACCTATTGTTTATGAAAAGTAAGAGTAAAGTTATAGAGATAGGACAGAACCGTAGGAGGGTACCTTTTAATAGTTTTTTTACGCTATTTTTTAAAGTTAGCCAAAAAATCGCTTCAAACGTACGCATATGTAGTCCGAGGAGATACGCATTTTTAATTTAGATTATTTGTTTAGTTACCTCTCAAAAAATTAATTTTCATAGAAAACTGAATTTAAGGGAGACTAAATTAAAAAAATAATAGTAATATAAAGTACCACTTGCCCTCGAAAAAACTCGCTTAAGGAACGAAAAATTTATTTTTCCACGACATCTCCCGAGAAGTAAAATGTTACGTTATTTTTTGACCCGATCGAAGCGTAAGTGGGGACCTTTAAGTTTTCTTTACGTCGATATTTATTATTCAGGAATTGAATATTATTATTAAAAATTATCAATAATTGTTTATTTTTTGTCCATGTTCTTAATTTTTCCTAAATTTTCATCATAACTTTATCCCCGTGAACTTTTCGGTTTTTTTCCTCAAAATACGAATATGTGACGTGTTCGTAAATAACCCTAGACTGATGCAAAGGGAGTCAAATTCCGAGGCGGGTTTCCTCTTCAATCGGCGGCTCACTATAATATGAGATGAACGTTTCTCGATTACCATTAAAATGACCTCGAACTCGAACGATCAACCGGCAATATTTTCAGGGATGACCTATCGTTAAGCGTATTAATATTATTATAGTGACTTTTATTCTGTACCGTTTATATAGTCGAAGGTATAAGTTAAAATTTTGAAAAAAAAATTCATCTTTTCTCGAGGTCGACTTTTGGGAGAGCGATTTTGAATTTAGACCATTTTGAATTATATAACGGGTTTCCGATGAAACGTCACTAATTGGAACTATTATTACGCTTAACGACATTCTAAGGGTAAAAAACGGATTCTAAACGCGTAGAGTCATTGTATTCTTGGCTTTTACGAAACGTTCACTTTACATGTACGAGGACGTTTCCGAGGTAAATGGCGTCGTGCAATATTTTTTATTATTTTTTCCTTAGTTACCTCTAAAAATTATTAATCGTAGAAAATGGAATTTAAAGGAGAATAAAACTTATAAAAAAATTAATATAAATAAATATAGTTAGAATCATCGATAATAATTAAAGAAAGAGATAAAAACACAATTATAACGAAGAAATAAAAAAAATTATACCATATGTGAATAACTGATTATTATCAAATCTTTACTCGTGACTTAGATTCCGTCATTATTTTTTTTTGGTTTCTCTCTGGGAAAAAAAAACTCGCTTAATGGAACAAATAAGAATTATTTTTGCACCAAATCTCCCCGGAAATTATAGAGTAACGTTATTTAGCTGCCTCCGAGTCGAATCCGTAGGAGGGTACCTTTAAATTTTTTTAACGTCTAATTTTTTAAAGTGTAAGCAAGAAATCGCTCAAAGCCTATAGTAAATGTTGGTTCCTTGCGTTGAATTTTTTAATTAATTTTTTGTTTTATGGTTACCTCTAAAATTATTTTTCATAGAAAACTGAAGTTGATGAACTAAATTAAAATAATAATCGTATATGATCAAAGTACACTTGCCCTCTCGTAAAAAAAACTCGCTTATGGGACGAAAAATTTATTTTTGCAACATCTCCCGAGAAGTAAAATGTGTACGATTATTTTGGTGCCCCGATCGACGTAAGGTGGGGACTTCTTTAAGTGTTCTTTTACGTCGGTATGTTTTATTATATGAATTGTTATTTTCAGGTTATTTCACTTATCATTAATTTGTTTTATTTTTTCTATGTTCTTTAATTTTTCCTAATTTTACATACTTCATCTTGTGAAAATTTTCGTTTTTTTCCTTCAAAAATAGCGATAGGACGGTTTTCGTAGGATTACTAGACGATCCTCAGGGGATCCAATCGAGTGTCGGTTTTTCCTCTACGGTCGTCACTATAATATAATGACGTTTCTGATTACCATAAAAACGACCTCGAACGATCAAACGCAATGTTTTACAGGGATGAACTATAAGTTAAGCGTATTAATATTCTCATTATTGTAAGCATTACCGCTATAGTTTAAAATCAAAAGTCCTTCAGTATAATAGTTTAAAAATTTGAAAAAAAATTCCAAATTTTCCCGAGGTCGGCGACTTTTTGGAGAGCGATTTTGATTAGACCTTTTGAGTTATAAACGGTTCCGATGAAAGGTCACTATTGGGAACTATTATTACGCTTAACGACGTTCTAAGCGTAAAAAATGGGTTCTAAATGCGTAGAGTCATTTATTTTGGGCTTTTACGAAACGTCACTACATGACGAGGACGTTTCCGAGGTAAATGGGCGTCGTGCAATATTTTTTATTATTTTTTTTTAATTTAGTTACCTCTAAAAATTATTTATCGTAGAAAATGGAATTTTAGGGAATACTAATATATAAAAAAAAATTAATATAAATACAACTATATATATATGTTTGATATATATATATAGAAGAATTTTAGAAAAATTAAGAACGAAGAAAAAAAAAATAAATATCAATATGTGAATAACTGTATATCAATCCTTTACGGACTTAGATTCCGTAATTATTTTTTTTTGGTTTCTCTCGGTGAAAATAAAACTCGCTTAAGAAACAAAAAATATTATTTTGACCATCCAATCTCCCTGGAAAGTATAGTAGTAACGTTATTTTAGTGCTACCCGAGTGAACCCGTAGCGAGGGTATCCTTTAATATTTTTCTACGCTAATTTTTAAAGTGTAGCAAAACATCGCTCAAAGCCTATAGGAAATGTGTTCCTTGCGTGATTTTTTAATTAATTTTTTGATTTTTAGAATTTCTTCTAAAAATATTTTTTTCCATAGACAAACGCGGCATCCGAAGACTAAAATTAAAAATAATATATTAGTATATTTCTGGATAAAGGTTATACTATCTTGCTTCTCGAAAAAAACTCCGCTTAAGAAGATAAAATTTTATTTTGCAAACATCTCCCGAGATGTAAGTGAACTTTTCGTTTTTTTTTGTGCCCCGATCGAAGCGTTAGTGGGGACCTTTAAGATTTCATTAACGTCGATGTTTATATTAGGAATGTTTATTCAGGTATTCACTTATCATTAATATTTGACCTTTTTTCGATGTTCTTATTTTCCTAATTCTGGCAGCATAATTTTATCCTGTGAATTCATCATCTTTATCCCTTAAAATACGATAGTGACGTTCGTAATTACCTAGACGATCCTGAGGGGATCATCGAGCCGGGTTTACTCTACGTTCGGCGTCACTATATTATATATATGAGGTTTGCTGAATTATCATAAAAACGACCTTATCAAGCGATCAAACACGGCAATATTTTCCTAGGTATACTATCGTTAAGCGTATTTATTTATTTTATTTAGTTGAGAAAGGTTTGCTGTATAAAAGACCTTTCTTCAAATTTGGAAAAAAAAAAAAATTCAATTTTTTCCCGAGGTTCGAACTTTTTTGGAGAAGCGATTTCTGGTTTAGGCCTATGAGCTAATTATACGGTTCCCGATTGACACGTCACTTTTAGAAGTCGTTAACCTTTTCTCAAAGCTTATAAACCGCGTAGAGTCCATTTTATTTGGGCTTTTTTTAAAAAACCGTCACACTATATGAGAGGAAGTTTCTCGAGGTAAATGGGTCGTCTGTGCAATACTTTTTTTTTTTTTTTAATTTTAGTTCCACCATTCTAATGGATTTTAGAAATGGAATTATGTAGTACTATATCTATAAAAAATTATATAAATAAATATCAGTATATGAAACTGTAAAAAATTTAAGATATTTAAGAAAAATTAAGAACGAAGATAAAAAAACAATATCCCAATATGTGAATAAACTTGATTAATTATCAAATCATTTTTTTTTCTTTCACGGATCTTAGATTCCGTAATTTAATTTTTTTTTTGGTTCTCTTTACCAAAACTCGTTTAAGGAACAAAAAAATTATTTTTTGCACGACCTCCCGAAAAGTATGAGAGTAAGGTTATTTAGTGGCCCCGAGTGAACGTAGGAGGGTACTTGTAATTATTTTTTTACGCTAATTTTAAAATATTTTTAAAAAAATCGCTCAAAGCCTATAGGAAATGTGGGTCGTGCGTAGTTTTTATAATTATTTTTAGTTTAGTTCCTCTAAAAAATATTATTTCTCTAGAAAACTGAATTTAAGGGAGACTAATCTAATATGCGATAATGGGCGATGATTCCGAAAGCCTTCCACCACCTCAATCATAAATCGCTTAAGGAAGAAATTTTATTCAGCAGCAACGCTCAATAAGTGAAATAGTTACGTTATTTTGTGCCTCGATCGAAGCGTATGTGGGGACCTTTTAATGATTTCTTTTACATTGATATTTTCAATCGCCGAATTGCTATTCAGGGCTGCGCAAGTAATGAATAAAAGTATGTTTTTTTCTATGTTTTTAATTTTTTTCCTAATTTTTCATTTCATAACTTTAAATTTCCAGTGTTATTTCGTGTTTTTTTCCTTTTAATGGGATATAGTGACGTTTCGTAATTACCTAGACGATCCTCGGAAGGGATCAATCGAGGCCGGGTTTCTCTACGGCGTCACTATAATATCATGATTCATTCTCTCTCGATTTCTCTAATACAAAACGACCTCGTACGATCAAACGGCAATATTTTTCAGGGATGAACCATCGTTAAGCGTATATAGCTATAGTTATTATTATTAGTGAGGTTTATTCTGTACCGTTTATAAGTCGAAACTGCCCATTTCCAAAAATTTGAAAAAAAAATATTCTCTCTCATAGTTTTCCATTTTAATTGGAGAGCGATTTTTGAATTAGACCTTTCGAGTTATAAACGGTTCCGATGAAACGTCACTAGTGGAACGAGTATTACGCTTAACGATGAGGTAAATGGGCTTCGTGCGACTTTTGTTTTTCTTTAATTTAGTTACCTCTTAAAAAATTATTTATGTAGAAAAAAAAGTTACCTTAAGACTAAACATGTAAAATATATTAAATAATAAATATCATCGTATCGTCATTATCGTCACCAAGCGATAGAACCATCGCTTTCCGTCCAATCGCTATTTCGAAGACCGGAAAACCAGAACGATTTAGCAAACAAGCTTTGCAAAGTTTGCCTGGAAAGAGACACGGAAATTGTATTTTAGTCCTGTAAACATATGGTGACCTGCTCTTACGTTTACTCTTGCCCTCTACCTCCCCGCCCTTGTCGTGTCCATGCCTGAATGAGCCCATACAATACATCATTTGCCATTCAATTACTATGAAAATTTTATATTTATTCAATTTTATTAAAATAGATTGAAATTTATGGAAATATTTTATAGATATTTGCAGAATTTTATATTTCCTCGCATCATTAATGAAAATTGAAAATTACCCATATTGGACAACGAATCATAGCGATCTTCCAGTTATCGAAGATCTCGAGGAATGGGCGATCAACGCCTTACAACACGATGGTCTAATTGTAAACTCTTAAAATAGTAGTAAAAAATCACCCAAAAAATAGTAAAAAATAGCCCGAAATAGTTCGTTGATTATAAAGATAATATAATTAATCGTTTTTTTTGCAATGCGAATAAACATTCAATTCTAATCAATAAATAATTTCTTATCAATCGATAATAACTTTGAGATTAGGTTCAGAGAATTTTTATTTTTAATCTTCGTTACTACTAGACATGCCTCGTAATTTTGATGACGTGACGCCTTCACGCGCATATTTTCATTATTAGTTAATAACGATCCCGCCAAACACAACGCAGTCAGTCGTCACCACGAAGAAAGAAATATTTTTATTTTCGCGGTTTCGTTATAAACCCCTCGGATAATAATCGATCTTTATTATTACCTCTTTTTAGATTCGCGTTGATTCTAAAATTATGGCACCCACAATGACCCCTGACGAAAAGTATTTCCCCGCTGCCGCGATTTCCCAAAAAATTGAGAATTTCGATTTATTAAAAAACGTGTTGGCCAGCGGTGAATCGATGACGTTGATGACAGAATTTCGGAAAGACAATTTAGAAACGATGTGTAGGAGGGCCAGATACAGTTCCGATGTAGCCGAAGACACGTATAAAACTTTTTTGAAAAATTCATTGTTGAAAGTAATATCTACGAACGTCCCGAAAGGAATTCTGCCACCCGGTTATTCTTGTAAATTACACGACGTTATGATTTTGTCGCAAGGAACGGGTAAAGAAATCCAGGCGAGAGATGAATGGATTAGAAATAACGCGAGCAGCGGTTTTAGTTTTATCGAGATGGTCGGAAAGAATGAAAATGGGTTAGATTTCGCTATTTGCGCTAACAAAAAGTTTACCGAGCGAATCGGCGTCGAAAATAATTTTCAATCAGAAAGTTATGAGAGGTTGTTAAATTTTGAAATAGATTCGCCCACGAATGCCACCGAGGTTATTTGCGTAAAAGAAATCGATATTTGTTTTAACGGGCATTTCGCTGTGAGGAAGATCGGCGGCGAATACTATATCATCGTTCGGTTCTTCGAGAGTACATATTCTGATCAAGTCTCCTTCCGATATTCCTAAATACCGGGGAAATAGGTATGAGGTCGCTCGTATGGTGGCGCGAGTGGTATTAAACACCTTCGACCAAATGGATACCTCGAAACAAAATATTTTAAAGCATTTCCTAAGTGTCACTAAAATAACTATGGTTTGCGGGTTACGACGCATTGTCATGGATCGTTTTTTCCTAAGAAACGAATTAAAACTCTACGGTTTGATGATGACTTCGGTCCCAGGGGATCGCGACAAATATAACGATTCATTAACCGACGTATCGCCTCAGGCCTGCTTGGAATTTTTCAAGCTCTTCGGAATTTCGACGCCGGAATACTATTCGATATCTCCCGACGCCGTGAAAAAAGAAATTTCGAAAATTCGGCGAATGAAAAATTGCGATGGATATGTCATTTATTACCTAAAAGACGACCGGACTATTGGGATAAAGAAAGTGAAAAGTGTTTGGCGCATCCTATTGAATGCTCTTCAGGAAAAGATTTACTACGTTTATAAACACACGAATGGGTCCCTGTCTTTCCTCTTAGAAAGGAAACGAGATATAGAAATCATTTTTTCTAGAGTGGGATGGGGGTGGGGGTGGCATCTATGCAACGATTGTTTAGATAAATGGGTAAACTTGGCGATTGTGTTTATTTCTTGGTTAAACGACAAAATTATAAATTACGGAAGCTACCGCTCGAAAATACTAGACGAATTTTCATCGTTGTGGGGAGAATTTGAGCGAGTGAATAATCGGGGGAATATTCAATTTTGCTGCTGCTGAAGAAGAATAAGTTATGAAGGATTTGAAACTGCTATAAAAATAAATATGTCAAGCTTTTTGTTTATTTTATGTCTATATTAAAAAATAAAAACCTAATCACACTACTAAGTACTTTATAATATCCTTCAAGCTAACTTAAAATAAGCTACTGAAACTGGTGTTTATTAAAAATATTATTTGTTTAGCCTACACTAAAATCCCGTTTTTTTTAAAGAAAATTTTTTTTTTGATAACCAAATTAAAAGAAAACCAAAAGTGTCAAATTTTTTTACGGATGATACGTTAATATTGATTATCGCGCAAACAATGACACTATTGTATTAAAATTGTAAACTTCTAATTTAGTAAAACGAAAAATGTTAAAAAAGTATCTAAAATATTATATAAAATACATTCAAATAAGGCCTTTATTTTTAGATGGCAACCCGGAATGGCCTTAGATCACGGGCATTACGTATTTGCGCTGCGCACGGCATGGCCGCTCTTTTCGCATTATAAACCACTGATTTAACATTCCTGAATAATATCCTAATTTACGTAGGAATTTCTCGCTAAGGTAGCGCACTGAAAATTAAACAAGGCCGTTAAACATTGATTAACAAACAAACATAAAATGAACTATTATATGTAAAATTAGCAAACTTTAAATTTATTGAAATAGTGACAAAATAGTCTTCTCTACATTTCTTTTTGATTGATTTTACGTACCTTTTTTATTATAAACGGCCAAAAGAACCTGATCATTTTTGGGTGTAATTTCGTCTCGCATTTTACCATGGATAATGGGTGTCTTTGCCGTTTTTTTAATTTTTTAGTTAGCTTACCTCTAAAATTATTTATCGTAGAAAATTGAATTTAAGGGAAGACCTAAGCTATAAATAAAAAAATTATATTGTACCTTGTAAATCTACGTAAAGAAATACTTAATAAATTAACGTTACTAGTTAATTCTCAAGAGACTGGCAGCTATAAATATAAATTTCGTTCCTTTAATCGGTATTTTTTCGAGGAAAACCACGGAATCTAAGTCAGATATTCACATACATTATATTGTTTTTTTTCTTTTGTTCTTAATTTTCGTTAGTCTTAATTGAATTTATCATTATAGGTAAAATGACATGTATCACGTTTTTTTAATTTCTTTTTGTTTTTTAAAAATATTTTTATAACCTTTAATTAATGAACTTTTCCGTTTTTCCTATTACTTTTCATAGATTTCTATTTTGAAATATATTTAAGAACAATTTTAATTTGGAAAATAATTCAGACCTTCGAGAACCCCGTTTCACCTTATATCACGGGGCATTACCGCTTATGTTGAGCTTGGGCACGCTATTGGACAGATCTTCTCGCATAACACGGAAACAACCGCGTATGGAACCTTCATGAACAATACCCTACTTAACGTAGGATGTTCTCGCTAAGGTAGCGCACTTTAAATGGAATAAGCGCCTTAAAATAGTGGGCCAAACGGTATGAGATAGATACTCCTATCTATCACATTCGGAATTAGCGTGTGCAAATTGTAAGGCGAGTGGAAAATCGAGGCCTACGATTCCAATAAGAAGAAAGGCTGAATATTTCATTTTTTATGGTAAAATTAATATCGTAACGATAAAAAAAGTTAAAACAAGCATTTATTATTCGTTTACATTCCGATTTTTCGTTTTTTCCAGGTACGTTAACAGGAAAATAAATTAAAAACAAACAATAAAAACGACGACTAGTTGTGCTTTCAAAATTTGAATAAAATCAACGTCACCCAACCGTATAAATCTGGAGGCCGCAAAATTTGTGCGGGAGAGGGGGGTTGAGTGGTTATGACTCTAGGCAAGAAATATCCGATTGAATTTAACATTTTATTCAATTCATTATAATAATATTAATTACAGTATTTTTATTATTTACATTAAATTTTATTCAATTCATTATAATGATATTAATTACAGTAATTTTATTATTTAATCACTCGAGATATTTTATTTTCATCCTATAAATAGCTAGCACTTCGAAGAATGAAATTAGTAGAGCGCGGACATAGGTCATAACAATATAGCGAGAGCTAAGCATACGACGAATATAAATTTTTTATTCAAAACAAAAATTACAAATATGATGATGTACAGAAGAGTATCCGATTTTGAATCACGTATTTTTGAGCTCGACGATAATTACCAATTGCTCTTTATTCGTAAAAAAAACGGAAACGATTATTTTACAATCGAACATTTTGAAAAAGATAAAAGAAGCCGTGTATACCTAAGCAAGGAATGTCTGACGACGATTTTCAGACATTTGAATAATTCTTATAAGGATCCAGAAAGGGGAGCTCTGGAATTTTTCGTAAGAGAAACTGAAGTGAAGAAAAAAGACAATGAAAATAAAGTGGAATCGATTGTTTTCCCAGATTGTCCTCCAAAAGATAAAGAAGGCGAATCGCTTAAGGAAAATTCTTCGGACAACGGCGGGTTGGGGTCGGACAATGTTTGTCACGACGACGACGACGGCTGGAGTGAAAATGATGTCGACCACGGCGATGATGGAGAAGATTTGGATCGAGAACATGATGAAGAAGCTGAAAAATCGAATAAAAAGTTTATAAAACTTCGGTGGGTGAAATATAGAGACACCGAAGGATTCGACCAATTCTCTATTCAAGTTTGCTATTGCTCCGACGATAAAATGGTATATAAGCGTAGATTGTTTTTCAACGGGAAACAAATTATAAAAAAGTTCCTAGAACTTAAGCCGGTCATCCATAACTTCCTGACGGAATACTTGGTGTTTCGAGAGATCATGAATCGATCTCTAAAATGTTTCGTTACATTCTACGTAAACGCGAGAATAGCAGACACGGGAAAAGAAGGCGAGCGATTACGCATTTTGTCCGTGCCCGAATCAGAGGAGAATACGCACTTATGCTGTTTCTTATCAAACGATTACAAAATGAAGAAATTTATGATTCATTTTAAAGAGGAAATTAAGGAAATATACGGCGATTATAATATAGTGGATGCAAAGGACATCGTTTACGTCCTAAAACGTCGCGAATTTCAGCGTGAAGAAATTAAACGATTAGTTTTTGAATCGCTCGAGGACCTGAGAAAACTTTCCTGAACCCACTCCTTTGTATAAATGGTTTTTATTTGTATTTTTTCTTTTTCATAAAAAAAACGTAAATTTTATTAGATATTATATGGATTAAAAGAATTATACTTAATAGAGATATCAAATTATATTTATTATTTAGAAATATTTTTTATATTGATTGTAATGATCTGCTATGTTTAAATAAAAATATTTTTTCCTTCTCGCCTTTTTTAATTACTTTCCATTCGACATTGTTCATTTATACCCATAATGGGTGATGATAAAAAACGGTAGAAAAAAAAAGTTTAAATTTGGTCGTATATAAAATATATATTCTTGCTGAGAAGTGATATCCAACCAACCAACATAAGGACCATGAGAGATGACGTGTGTTAAAAGCTATTAACGTCTATTATAATTTCCCAAAATGTCCAGAGAGGAGGATTACGCTATTGTAGTAATTAACGCGAAAAGAAATTTAGGTGAGTTATTTAAATGAATACGATATCTGTTACAAATTTCTTTATAAGCATTTAATTTTAAGAAACTAATATATACCCATTGATTAATTTTCCGTTTTTTAATTTTAAAGTTATCGTACCGTAGCAATTTAGAATAATACGACTAAAGTCTTTATTTTTAAAGCATTTATTTTTTAGTGTTTTTTTTGAAGTGCGAATATTTACTCACCCCATAATTTATTTATCTCTTATAGCTGAACATCTTTTGAAAAAAAACTACGAATATCTCGACGACCCGTCTCCTTTCGGAAGAATAGACGCAACTAGTCTCATCGGAGGTGACGCGGAAAGATACGTTTCGTATAGGGAGCAGAGAAGATACAGGCGGCATAGAGAAGGAAAAGATATCCAACCCGCTTTAAAGAATTTGAAGATATCTGAAGAAAGGGTGAAAGTGAAAATACCTGAGGTTAGTAAAAAAGAAAATTGATTTAAAAGGCTTAGCCCCTACAAAACCTTATCGAACCGTTTATGAAAAGTTTTTGTTTTTTAACTTAAAGTAACAATCCATTAATCGATCATAATCTCTTTTTTTTCTTAGCCGTTTTCATTTCGTAGACTTATGGAAGAGGAGAATGAGAGAAAGAGATTGGAAAGGAAAAGGGAGAAAAGGGTCTTTAGGAGCATCTTCACAATGGACTGAATCCCTATTTAATTGAAAATATCGGAACATTTTTGTTTTTAATTATTTTCAAGTTTTCATTTCGTTTTGTTATAAGTTGCATTTTTTTACATTATTTGAAAATATAAAGTATTCAAATAAAAAAATAGTGTTTTTAAATTTTTTATTGAGAATCATTGGTAAATGATAATGCGTCATCGAATGAAAAATTACATACGGCGATAAATATGTAAAGTGTTATTTAAAGACAAAAGACGTATGAACATAAAATTGATATCACTCACTCACACAAACTATAAAGCTAAATTATATAATTGTATATAAAAGATATAGCTAGGAAAAACGCTTATAGGACTTTAAGAATAAAAAAATTCTGAAATAATTTTTGTATTTTTTTTATTTTGAAAAATTTACTTATAATCTTATAGTCATATTTTCTGTTAATATTACGTGACAGTTTCGTTTCATAAGAACGAGACCAGCATCCAAAAAAATCTGAAATTAGATTTTAAAGTTTACAATCTTACACTCCTATTTTCTGGTTAAAATACTTACTTTTATTCTTTTAAATAAAAAGAAGTAAAATTACAATTATAAGGATTGAAAATTTTGTATATGCGCAAATGCAAAAAACGCATATATTATATATATATATATTAAATTTACTTTATTTTTTCCCATATTATTTATTTATATTATAATTTATATTAGCATTATTATATATAGATAATTTTGTATATATATGCGCAAATGCAAAAAACACATATATATATATATATATATTAAATTTACTTTATCTTTTCCCATATTATTTTTCGAACAGCTGCAAAAATTTTGTTAAAAAAAACATGATTATCGATAGAGAAAAAAAACAAATGAAATGTTTTTGGCTTTGGATCTCGAAATCGTTCTAATAACTTAAAAAAGGAGTTCGGTTCAAGAAAATAGAAATCATCTTTTAACCACAATCGACTCTCATAGAAATTGTTTTCCTTTTCGCCCTTGTATTCGGGGCTATCGATCGATTCACCAAGACCTGGCAAACCGCCCTTATCGCGGAATTCATACTGCTTTATATTCCACCGAATGATGGAATTTCCACAAACGTCTTTCATCGTTACAATAATCTTTTCAAACATTTGGTTGATATTCTTTTTGTGTTTGGAATTTAAGCATGTTTCAAAATACCTCGACAAATTTTGTTTACTTACTAAGTACTGATAAAAATTAAAAATCGATTTTTCAAATGTTTTATACGAAATTTGTAACGTCTCTCTAAATTTAGAAAACGTCGTAATATTCTTCAAATGGGAATTTATCAGCGCTTGCAAAATTTATAATCTTTTGAATACCCCTCGTTCTTTGAAAAGAGAATTAGAATTTAATTTTGATCAGTACTTAGTAAGTAAACAAAATTTGTCGAGGTATTTTGAAAAATGCTGTAATCCCAAACACAAAAAGAATATCAACCAAATGTTTGAAAAGATTATTGTAACGATGAAAGACGTTTGTGGAAATTCCATCATTCGGTGGAATATAAAGCAGTATGAATTCCGCGATAAGGGCGGTTTGCCAGGTCTTGGTGAATCGATCGATAGCCCCGAATACAAGGGCGAAAAGGAAAACAATTTCTATGAGAGTCGATTGTGGTTAAAAGATGATTTCTATTTTCTTGAACCGAACTCCTTTTTTAAGTTATTAGAACGATTTCGAGATCCAAAGCCAAAAACATTTCATTTGTTTTTTTTCTGTCTTATCGATAATCATGTTTTTTTTTTACACGATCTTTGTTGCAGCTGTTCGTAAAATATATATGGAAAAATAGAGTATTATGTTTAGCTATAATTAATTAATTGAATTTTATATATATTATATAATAATGGCAATTTTCTTAGAGCAAATTAATATCCTTTTTTTATATATATTATCAGTTAATATATATTATATATATTATTATTATTATATATATATATATATATATATATATATATATTAGCTGTTTTGGACGACCCGCATATACAAAATTTTCAATCCTTATAATTGTAATTTTACTCTTTTTATTTAAAAGAATAAGAAGTAACATTGAAGATTAGGAAAATAGGAGTGTAAGATTGTAAACTTTAAAATCTAATTTCAGATTTTTTTGGATGCTGGTCTCGTTCTTATGAAACGAAACTGTCACGTAATATTAACAGAAAATATGACTATAAGATTGAATATTTAACTTGTGGAAAAAAGGTATAAAAATTATTTCAGAATTTTTTCATTCTTAAAGTCCTATAAGCGTTTTTCCTAGCTATATCTTTTATATACAATTATATAATTTAGCTTTATAGTTTGTGTGAGTGAGTGATATCAATTTTATGTTCATACGTCTTTTGTCTTTAAATAACACTTTACATATTTATCGCCGTATGTAATTTTTCATTTGATGTTGTATTATCATTTACTAAGGTTTCTCAATAAAACTTAAAAACACTATGGTTTTATTTAAATACTAAACATTTTCAAATATTGTAAAAAATGCAGCTTGAAAATAATTCAAAAAACAATGGTCCGATATTTTCAATTAAATATAGATTCCTTCGATTGTGAATAGGCACCTAAAGAGAGAATTTCAAGTCTCTTTTCTCGCTTTTCATTTCTGATTTCCTTCTCTTATTCTCCTCTTCCATAAGTCTACGAAATGAAAACGGCTAAGTAAAAAAAGAATTTATAGATTGATTAAAGGATCGTTATTTTTAAGTTAAAAAAAAAACAAAAACCTTTCATTGACCTTATATAAACGGAAGCCTTTTAAATCAATTTTCTTTTTTACTAACCTCAGGTATTTTCACTTTCACCCTTTCTTCAGATATCTTCAAATTCTTTAAAGCGGGTTGGATATCTTTTCCTTCTCTATGCCGCCTGTATCTTCTCTGCTCCCTATACGAAACGTATCTTTCCGCGTCACCTCCGATGAGACTAGTTGCGTCTATTCTTCCGAAAGGAGACGGGTCGTCGAGATATTCGTAGTTTTTTTTCAAAAGATGTTCAGCTATAAGAGATAAATAAATTATGGGGTGAGTAAATATTCGCACTTCAAAAAAAACACTAAAAAATAAATGCTTTAAAAATAAAGACTTTAGTCGTATTATTCTAAATTGCTACGGTACGATAACTTTAAAATTAAAAAACGGAAAATTAATCAATGGGTATATATTAGTTTCTTAAAATTAAATGCTTATAAAGAAATTTGTAAGAGATATCGTATTCATTTAAATAACTCACCTAAATTTCTTTTCGCGTTAATTACTACAATAGCGTAATCCTCCTCTCTGGACATTTTGGGAAATTATAATAGACGTTAATAGCTTTTAACACACGTCATCTCTCATGGTCCTTATGTTGGTTGGTTGGATATCACTTCTCAGCAAGAATATATATTTTATATACGACCAAATTTAAACTTTTTTTTCTACCGTTTTTTATCATCACCCATTATGGGTATAAATGAACAATGTCGAATGGAAAGTAATTAAAAAAGGCGAGAAGGAAAAAATATTTTTATTTAAACATAGCAGATCATTACAATCAATATAAAAAATATTTCTAAATAATAAATATAATTTGATATCTCTATTAAGTATAATTCTTTTAATCCATATAATATCTAATACCATTAGTTTTTTATGAAAAGCAAAAACAAATAAAACCATTTATCGGTAGTTGGTTCAGGAAAGTTTTCTCAGGTCCTCGAGCGATTCAAAAACTAATCGTTTAATTTCTTCACGCTGAAATTCGCGACGTTTTAGGACGTAAACGATGTCCTTTGCATCCACTATATTATAATCGCCGTATATTTCCTTAATTTCCTCTTTAAAATGAATCATAAATTTCTTCATTTTGTAATCGTTTGATAAGAAACAGCATAAGTGCGTATTCTCCTCTGATTCGGGCACGGACAAAATGCGTAATCGCTCGCCTTCTTTTCCCGTGTCTGCTATTCTCGCGTTTACGTAGAATGTAACGAAACATTTTAGAGATCGATTCATGATCTCTCGAAACACCAAGTATTCCGTCAGGAAGTTATGGATGTGAGTTCTAGGAACTTTTTTGTAATTTCTTTCCCGTTGAAAAACAATCTACGCTTATACACCATTTTGTCGTCGGAGCAATAACAAACTTGAATAGAGAATTGGTCGAATCCTTCGGTGTCTCTATATTTCACCCACCGGACTTTTTTATAAACTTTTTATTCGATTTTTCAGCTTCTTCATCATGTTCTCGATCCAAATCTTCTCCATCATCGCCGTGGTCGACATCATTTTCACTCCAGCCGTCGTCGTCGTCGTGACAAACATTGTCCGACCCCAACCCGCCGTTGTCCGAAGAATTTTCCTTAAGCGATTCGCCTTCTTTATCTTTTGGAGGACAATCTGGGAAAACAATCGATTCCACTTTATTTTCATTGTCTTTTTTCTTCACTTCAGTTTCTCTTACGAAAAATTCCAGAGCTCCCCTTTCTGGATCCTTATAAGAATTATTCAAATGTCTGAAAATCGTCGTCAGACATTCCTTGCTTAGGTATACACGGCTTCTTTTATCTTTTTCAAAATGTTCGATTGTAAAATAATCGTTTCCGTTTTTTTTACGAATAAAGAGCAATTGGTAATTATCGTCGAGCTCAAAAATACGTGATTCAAAATCGGATACTCTTCTGTACATCATCATATTTGTAATTTTTGTTTTGAATAAAAAATTTATATTCGTCGTATGCTTAGCTCTCGCTATATTGTTATGACCTATGTCCGCGCTCTACTAATTTCATTCTTCGAAGTGCTAGCTATTTATAGGATGAAAATAAAATATCTCGAGTGATTAAATAATAAAATTACTGTAATTAATATCATTATAATGAATTGAATAAAATTTAATGTAAATAATAAAAATACTGTAATTAATATTATTATAATGAATTGAATAAAATGTTAAATTCAATCGGATATTTCTTGCCTAGAGTCATAACCACTCAACCCCCCTCTCCCGCACAAATTTTGCGGCCTCCAGATTTATACGGTTGGGTGACGTTGATTTTATTCAAATTTTGAAAGCACAACTAGTCGTCGTTTTTATTGTTTGTTTTTAATTTATTTTCCTGTTAACGTACCTGGAAAAAACGAAAAATCGGAATGTAAACGAATAATAAATGCTTGTTTTAACTTTTTTTATCGTTACGATATTAATTTTACCATAAAAAATGAAATATTCAGCCTTTCTTCTTATTGGAATCGTAGGCCTCGATTTTCCACTCGCCTTACAATTTGCACACGCTAATTCCGAATGTGATAGATAGGAGTATCTATCTCATACCGTTTGGCCCACTATTTTAAGGCGCTTATTCCATTTAAAGTGCGCTACCTTAGCGAGAACATCCTACGTTAAGTAGGGTATTGTTCATGAATGTTATACGGGTTGTTTCGTATGCGAGAAGTCTGTCCATGCGGCGCCCAGCTCAATTACGTAATGCCCGTGATATAAGGTGAAACGGGGTTCTCGAAGGTCTGAATTTTCCAACATTCCGAATTTCCATTATTTCAAAATAAAATGAAAAGTAATAGGAAAAACGGAAAAGTTCATTAATAAAGGTATAAAATATTTTTTAAAAAACAAAAAAAGAAATAAAAAACGTGATACTGTCTTTTCCTATAATGATAATTAATTATTAAGACTAAGAAAATTAAGAACAAAGAAAAAAACAATTATAATGTATGTGAATATCTGACTTAGATTCCGTGGTTTTCCTCGAAAAAATACTCGATTAAGGAACGAAAATTTTATTTTTGCGCCATCTCTTGAGAATTAAAAAGTAACGTTATTTATTAAGATTTCTTTACGTTAATTTTTAAATTGTACAATATAATTTTTTTATTATTTTTTATAGCTTAGTCTCCCTTAAATTCCATTTTCTACGATAAATAATTTTTAGAGGTAACTAACTAAAAAAATTAAAAAAACGCAAGACACCCATTTCCTGGTAAATTGCGAGCGAAATTACAAAAATGTCGGTTCTTGGCCGTTTTATAATAAAAGGTACGTAAATCAATAAAAAAGGTGTGTAGAGAATATTTTGTCACTATTTTAATAAATTAAAAGTTTGTAATTTTCATATAATAGTTCCATTTATGTTTGTTTGTTAATCAATGTTTAACGACCTTGTTTAATTTTCAGTGCGCTACCTTAGCAGAATTTCCTACGTAAATTAGGATATTATTCAGGAATGTTAAATCAGTGGTTTATAATGCGAAAAGAGCGGCCATGCCGTGCGCAGCGCAAATACGTAATGCCCGTGATCTAAGGCCATTCCGGGTTGCCATCTAAAAATAAAGGCCTTATTTGAATGTATTTTATATAATATTTTAGATACTTTTTTAACATTTTTCGTTTTACTAAATTAGAAGTTTACAATTTTAATACAATAGTGTCATTGTTTGCGCGATAATCAATATTAACGTATCATCCGTAAAAAAATTTGACACTTTTGGTTTTCTTTTAATTTGGTTATAAAGAAAAAATTTTTTCTTTAAAAAAAACGGGATTTTAGTGTAGGCTAAAAAATAATATTTTTAATAAATACCAGTTTCAGTAGCTTATTTTAAGTTAGCGTGAAGGATATTATAAAGTACTTAGAAGTGTGATTAGGTTTTTATTTTTTAATATAGACATAAAATAAACAAAAAGCTAGACATATTTATTTTTATAGCAGTTTCAAATCCTTCATAACTTATTCTTCTTCAGCAGCAGCAAAATTGAATATTCCCCCGATTATTCACTCGCTCAAATTCTCCCCACAACGATGAAAATTCGTCTAGTATTTTCGAGCGGTAGCTTCCGTAATTTATAATTTTGTCGTTTAACCAAGAAATAAACACAATCGCCAAGTTTACCCATTTATCTAAACAATCGTTGCATAGATGCCACCCCCACCCCCATCCCACTCTAGAAAAAATGATTTCTATATCTCGTTTCCTTTCTAAGAGGAAAGACAGGGACCCATTCGTGTTCTTATAAACGTAGTAAATCTTTTCCTGAAGAGCATTCAATAGGATGCGCCAAACACTTTTCACTTTCTTCATCCCAATAGTCCGGTCGTCTTTTAGGTAATAAAAGACATATCCATCGCAATTTTTCATTCGCCGAATTCTCGAAATTTCTTTTTTCACGGCGTCGGGAGATATCGAATAGTATTCCGGCGTCGAAATTCCGAAGAGCTTGAAAAATTCCAAGCAGGCCTGAGGCGATACGTCGGTTAATGAATCGTTATATTTGTCGCGATCCCCTGGGACCGAAGTCATCATCAAACCGTAGAGTTTTAATTCGTTTCTTAGGAAAAAACGATCCATGATAATGCGTTGTAACCCGCAAACCACGGTTATTTTAGTGACACTTAGGAAATGCTTTAAAATATTTTGTTTCGAGGTATCCATTTCGTCGAAGGTGTTTAATACCACTCGCGCCACTATACGAGCGACCTCATACCTATTTCCCCGGTATTTAGGGATATCGGAAGGAGACTTGATCAGAATATGTACTCTCGAAGAACCGACGATGATATAGTATTCGTCGCCGATCTTCCTCACAGCGAAATGCCCGTTATAACAAATATCGATTTCTTTCACGCAAATAACCTCGGTGGCATTCGTGGGCGAATCTATTTCAAAATTTAACAACCTCTCATAACTTTCTGGTTGAAAATTATTTTCGACGCCGATTCGCTCGGTAAACTTTTTGTTAGCGCAAATAGCGAAATCTAACCCATTTTCATTCTTTCCGACCATCTCGATAAAACTAAAACCGCTGCTCGCGTTATTTCTAATCCATTCATCTCTCGCCTGGATTTCTTTACCCGTTCCTTGCGACAAAATCATAACGTCGTGTAATTTACAAGAATAACCGGGTGGCAGAATTCCTTTCGGGACGTTCGTAGATATTACTTTCAACAATGAATTTTTCAAAAAAGTTTTATACGTGTCTTCGGCTACATCGGAACTGTATCTGGCCCTCTCACACATCGTTTCTAAATTGTCTTTCCGAAATTCTGTCATCAACGTCATCGATTCACCGCTGGCCAACACGTTTTTTAATAAATCGAAATTCTCAATTTTTTGGGAAATCGCGGCAGCGGGGAAATACTTTTCGTCAGGGGTCATTGTGGGTGCCATAATTTTAGAATCAACGCGAATCTAAAAAGAGGTAATAATAAAGATCGATTATTATCCGAGGGGTTTATAACGAAACCGCGAAAATAAAAATATTTCTTTCTTCGTGGTGACGACTGACTGCGTTGTGTTTGGCGGGATCGTTATTAACTAATAATGAAAATATGCGCGTGAAGGCGTCACGTCATCAAAATTACGAGGCATGTCTGGTAGTAACGAAGATTAAAAATAAAAATTCTGAACCTAATCTCAAAGTTATTATCGATTGATAAGAAATTATTTATTGATTAGAATTGAATGTTTATTCGCATTGCAAAAAAAACGATTAATTATATTATCTTTATAATCAACGAACTATTTCGGGCTATTTTTTACTATTTTTTGGGTGATTTTTTACTACTATTTTAAGAGTTTACAATTAGACCATCGTGTTGTAAGGCGTTGATCGCCCATTCCTCGAGATCTTCGATAACTGGAAGATCGCTATGATTCGTTGTCACGGATGGGTAATTTTCACTAGCGCTTTCGATATAACGAGCGACGTTGACGGCATTCGTATTCAGGGTCGGTTCGTCTAAAGTTATTCGGCTGATAAGACCCTCGACGGTGTCTGTCTCCTCTTCAGTAGTGTTAGTAGTCGATTCAACCGTATCGTCATCAGATCTCCTGGAGCTTTAAGCAGCTGCTGTCGTGACATTCGCGCAGCCGGGATCAATAAGCGCTATTTCTCGAGGTGGCCCCGTTTCATAACTCACATTGTCTGGGTTAGATAAAAACGATTTTGATCAACTGCTTTAATAACTGTCTTCTGACGAAATTGCTTAAAAACGTTATAAGGAATTCGATTATAGTTACATCCTCGTGCCACAAATCCTCTAGCTCATGTTTGAGTAGGATGAGACACTCCAACGGCAATAACGGCCAAAAAAAACGTCGGTAACAGTGAAAACGACGTTGACCACGGAAACCGCAGAGAAATTGTCGACGTGCTACCGGCATTCGTTAAAAAATCCCTCAAAGCTCGATCTAAATTCCCTCGAGGTGATGAGACAACGTCATTGGAGATTTTTTTTATAAGCGAATGGATCAAGGCTAAAATGTTCTTTTCTCGGACTTTCTCTTCGTCTCCAAGAACCAACGTTGCATAAAAAGCAATCGAATGGGGAATACAGGGCCCAACAACTGATTTTATTTTAACGATATCTCAAATTATTCCTGAGTTATTGAAGTTTTCGGTTTCTCCCCCGAAAAAAAACAAAATTTCTCTTCTAGTGGGGTGCGCACCCGGTCACAGAGTAGTAGGCTTCTTTCAACGGGAAATTTCTGGCAATTCCTTGTTAACTTCAAAGGGACAAGAAGATCAACTTTGTGTCAAAGCATAATACAAAAGCAACTTTAAGGGAACCGTTACCGTTGGTGAATTTTAAAAATTCCCGAAGAGGAAAAAAAAAGTCATGCGGTGAAATGCAATTACAAGAAATCTGATCAATATCAATTAGTTAGACCTACTTCTAAGGAGGCAGCTCAGTTTACGGTCCTAATATCCGGTGTTTTTTATTCTCTGTTGGAAAAAAAATACTAAAGGGACAATTAATTAACTTCGGCACAACCCCTATATAATGGGAACGGTTTTTTGTTCCATCACCTATACATTCGTGAACTTAGGTTTTTTTTCCGAAAATTTTGAACAAATCTCTAGGATTCTTTTTTTTTTTTATCTCTGGCTTGAAAATAACAGAGAGCTAAAACAACTTAGATTTCCACCACAAGCCTGAATGAAGGTAACCTTTTTCTATTCATCGCCTTACGCAGCCCAAATCAAGAAGTCGTTTTCCTGCAAATTTTGAAACTTATCCCAGGAACCCCTCTACACCCGAACTAATGAAGAGTACCTCGGGCCAACACACTCGATTTAGTTTTAACGATATCGTCAAATTTATTCCTGGAGTTTTCTTTCCGAAATTTTGAAACTTACTCCCTAAGAACCCTCATGCCCCGCAAACTAATGAGAGTACCTGGGGGCCACATCTGATTAAGTTTTTACGATATCCGTTCAAATCTATTCCTTGAAGTTTATTGAAGTTTTGGTTTTCCTTCGAATAAAAAACAAAATTTCCTTCTCTCTAGTTTGAAAATATAAGCCTGTCAACATGGCATCTTTTCACCGGGAAATTTCGGCCTAAATTCTTTGTTAATAAAGGGAAAAACGAAGATCAAATGTAGATGCCAAAGGAAAAGAAACTCAGTAATCTTCATGAAAATATTGTGGTGAGGTTTCATTGGTGTTTCCATTGGTTGCATCCTCAGAGGCTGTTAACCATTTCAATCTTTCAATTAGTGATGACATGTACAGGAGCATGCTAGTTTATGGGCCTAAATTCCGATGTCTTTTTTATCTCTGGTGGAAAAAAATTTCTAAAGGGAACAAATCAATTTAAATTTTCGGCACAAACCCATAATAAAGAGTTATTCTGGAGCTCTTGTATATATTATATATATAATATAATATATATATATATATATATATATATTATAATATAATATTTATATAATATATAATATAAATATTAATATATATATATATAATATATATATATTATATATATTATATAAGTATATTATATATCATATATATATATATATATATAAATATAATATAATATTTAAGATATTTTTATAACTTTTTCGTTTAAATAAATTTAATGTTCACAATATTAATACAATGTAGAGCTATTTTTTTGCTGTTGAATATCAATAAACGTATCATAAGCAAAAATTTTCGTTGACACATCTCAATAAAATATATATATGCATCAGTATTTGTGACTGTTTTACCAAAAATTATAGTTTATAAATATATAAATATATATATATATATATAATAAATATATATAATTAAATATATATATATATATTATATATATATCAATATTAGTATATACTGTTATATGTTTATTATATTCATATAAATAAATTATATTATAATAAATATATATTATATTATATATATATATATAATCATATATTATATATATATACGTATATATATAAATATCTATTATGTATATATAGATATATTATATATATATTATATATATTTAATAATAGTAAATATCAATATATATATATATATATAATATATATGTTTCCATTTATCTGTGACGTACCTTGCGAGAAATCCTACGTCATTTAATACTTGTCCCTCACGATAGTCGTCCCTGACAATATTGCCGTTAGACGTTCCACCCGTTTTTATGGTATCCGAAAACTCATTATATTATAGTGACCCGTAGAGACCGCGACCTCGATTTATCCCTCGAGGATCGTCTCGGTAATTACCACGTCTAAATAATATATAAAGTATAGATCATGATTAATAATTAAGAATTTAGAAAAATTAAGAACGAAGATAAAAAAATACAGATATTGAATACTTATTAACAGTTCTTTTTACAGGCTTAATTCGTAATTTTTTTTGGGAGGAGTTCCTCGGGAAAATAACTCGCTTAAGGAACAAAAAAATTTAATTTGCACCATCTCCCGAAAAGAGAGAGTAACGTTATTTCGTGACCCGAGTGAACCGTAGGAGGGTAGTGTATGTGATTTTTTAACGTTTAATGTTTAAAAGTGTAGAAAAATCGTCTCAAGGAGCGCTTATAGGCAATGGGGTCGTAGCACAGTTTTTGATAATTATCTGTTTAGGTTACCGATATCCATAAAAATATTTTTCAATGAACTTGAATTGAAGGGAGTTTTAAACTCATCCTACTACGCCTTAGACTATAAGTTAGTGACAGTTGCGAATGCGAAAAAAATCCGCTTAAGAAACGAAAAATTTATTTTGCACATCTCCGCCGGAGAAGTAAAAAGTTACGTTATTTTGAGCCCCGATCGAAGCGTAATGGGGGACTTTAAGATTTCGTTACTAGAATATAAATGACGTTTCTCGATTTACCATAGAAACGATCTCGTAACGATCAAACAGCAATATTTCAGGTGAACTATCGTCTAGCCGTGAGTAATTATGATCTATAGTGAACGTTATACTGAGGTTATATAGGATTGAAAGGGATAACAGTTAAAATGAAAAAAAATTCAATTTTTGTCAGAGGTTCGACTTTTATGCAAGAGCTAATTTTGATTTAGCCTTTTGAGTTATAACCGTCGATAAAACGTCCTATATGAACTATTATTACTCTAACGGACGTTCTATGTAGGCGTAAAAATAGTGATTTCTAAACGGCGTAGGTTCATATTTTGGCTGTTTACGAACGTCTTATATGAGGAAGGGACGTTTCCGAGGTAAAGTGGTTCATCGCGTACATTTTCTGTGATCTATTTATTTACATTTTCGATGTAGGCATGTAGTATTTTAGTCTTAGAAAATGGAATTGAAGGGAGAAAAAACATATAAAAAATTAATATAAAATTTTATAGTATTAATGATAATTATTAGAGAGATTTATTCGCATTGCTAAACATAAAGGTATCTAATATGTGATAACGGTATTATTAGCAAATAGCTTGAGGCTTAGAATTCGTGAATTATTTTTTTTGGTTTCTCTTAGGAGAAATAAAACCTCGCTTCCAGGACGGACAAAAAAATGTTATTTTTCGCGCTCTGTCTCACCGAATTAAGGCTATGGACGGTTGATATTCTCTTGCCCACGCCGAGGCTAGGAACCGACTCATGGAGGGTCCTTATTATTTTTTTTTACCGTATTTTATTTAATTATAGAGACAAGGGCACAAGCCTATACAGAAATGGATTGATTAAGAATGCTGAGGTAGACTCTATCCAATCTAAATTTGATTTATATAAAAACTGAATTTAAGGGCAGAGCTAAAGTTAAAAAAAATAATAATATATAATATCACCGTACTACTTCCCTCAACAAAGTGTATAAAATGTCGCTTAGAGTAACAAAAATTGGTAGATTTAGCAAACATCTCCCGCAGAAGTAAAAAACATACGAACCCTATTTGTGACCGATTGCGCGTAGAGTGGGCGACCTTTAGAGATTCATCTCCGCTCGAAAATCTTATACTTAAGTAATTGAGAATCGGGTACTTTCATTTCAGTGCTATATCCAATTTAGAAACAATACAGCACTGTTTCTAAACACGCTGTGACACTAAGTGTTTTCATCATCGCCAATTGAAAGTTGGCCCGAGAAATGGCAATACAGACCAGTTTTCCTAGGCGGACGAAGCGAGGCGCTCATGCGCATGCAGTAGCAGGCTCAGGGGCCAACCGTTTCTTGCTCCGTTAGGAGCAAGCCAACGGCAATGGGTAATGTTTATTTTTCATGTTTCTAAAATTTTCGCTTATATTTCATCAAAAACTAATTATCACATTTATCATTATTTTTCCAATCAAAATACGAATGGACTTTCCGATTGAACCTAGAACAATCCCTCGAGGGATGCACGTGCGAGGCCAGGGGTTTCTCCGTGGCGTCATCTTAATATAAGACGTCTCGATTACCATACCTAACGACAGAACGATCAAACGGCATATTTTCTCAGGGATTGAACCATCGTTAACGTATTAATATGTTTATATGTGATTTCTATATCTGTACCGTTTATAAGTCATAACAGCGATAAGTAAAAAGAAAAAAAAATTCAAATTTTTCTAGGTCGACTTTTTGAAAGCGATTTTATTAGACCTTTGATATAACGTCCGATGATCGTCCCTATCGAACTATTTAGCTCATGACGTTCTAAGCGTAAAAGGTGTCTAACGTGTCGAGTCATTTTTTGGGCGCTTTATAATGAACGCACTATATGCCTAGAAGTTTCCGAGGTAATATGTGGTCGTGAATTATTATTATTATTTTTTTCAATTTAGTTACCCTTAAACTTTATTTTGTGAAGATGGATTAAGGAGAAAACATATAAAAATTAGTATATAATAATATAGTTAGACATGATAACTATTAAGAATTAAGAAAAATTTAAGAACGCAGAAAACTAAATATCCATATGTGAATAACTTATATTAGCAATTCTTAAGAGTTTACCTAATATTTTTTTTAATTTCTCTTGGCGGAAAAACTTCGCTTAAGAAAAAAATATTTTGCACCATCTCCCGAAAAATAGAGAGTAACGTTATTGTTCCCGAGTTGAACATAGGAGGGTACCTTAATTAATTTTTTAACGTTAATTTTTAATCGTGTAGCAACAAATTCGCTCAATAGCCTAAGAAATGGGTCGTGCGTGTTTTAAATATTTGTTATTACCTCTAAATTTTCATATTAAACAAGTAAGGAGACTAAATAAAAAAAAATAATATATATAATCAACTTTCAGAAAAAATAAACAATTGATGATATTGAACTAATTCAATTCTTATAAAGAATACGACGGTAAAGAAATCTTGAAAGGCTCCCAAGTTAGCTCGTCGGGCAAAAGAACTTTTACTCTCGGAGATACTACAAGTAAATTGTCGTTTGTAAGCGAGTTGTTTTTCGAGATGTTTATTTTCCAATTTGCATCAAACTTTATCAACTTCTTCCGTTTTTTTCCTCAAAATACATAGTGACGTTCGTAATTACCTGGAGAGAATCCGTGGAAAATCGAGCGGTTCTCTAACGGTCATTATAAAAATACGGTTCTCGATTAACCATAGAAAACGACTGCAACGATCAAACGGCTATTTCACTTGGTGAACTATCGTATAGGCGTATTATTATTATTATAAAGGATTACAAACAGATTGTAATCAAAATATAAGTAAAATTTGAAAAAAAAATATTTCAATTTGTTCCCGGAGTTGAAGCTTTTGGAGAGGATCTTTGAATTAGACCTTATTCGAGTTATAAACGGTATTCCGATGAAACGTTCCCTTGGAACTATTAAATGACGCTTATACGACGTTCTAGCGTTAAAATGTTTAAGTGTGTAAGTCTTTATTTTGGCTTATACGAAACGTCAACGAGGTGCTAGATAAGTTTCAGAGGTATGGCGTCGTGCAATATTATATATATTATTTTTTTATACTTAGTTCATTAGAGCAGTCATTATGTCTGCCCCTCTCTTCGACTTAAATTATGTGATCGTCTTCTCTGTACCGTTATTAAGTCAAATACAGATAATGTTCAAAATGAAAAAAAATTCAATTTTCGCTCAGGTTGATCTTTTTGCAAAGAGCGATTTTGAATTTAGGACCCTTTGGTGTAACGTGTTCGTTATAAACGTCCTATCGAACTATTATTACTTAATGGAGTTCTCAGCGGTAAAAATGCTTCAAACGTTGTAGGTCATTTATTTGAGGGCTTTGGATACGAAATACGTCATATATGCACCAGAAGTTCAGAGAAGGTGAATGAGCAGCGTGCAAGGGAAGTTGTATATATTATTTTTTTTTAATTTGAGTTACCTAAAAATTTGTTTTATATTGTGCCAGCCAATAGAAACAGTCTTTTATATATTAAGGAAAATTGTATTAAAATAATAATATTAGGCTATATATGCATAATAATTAAGAAATTAGAAAAAATTACTGTACGAAGAAAATAATATCCAAGTAGTGGAAATACTATATTGCATTCTACAGACGTTATATATCGTCATATTTTTGTTTTTTGATTTCTTTGAAAAAAAATGCTTAAGAAACAAAAAAATTTCCTTATTGCCCAATCTACCGCGAAAAGTAGCGAGACGTTATTCGTTGCCACCGAAAGAACCAATTAGTAGGGTGACGATTAATATTGTGTTTTAACGTTATTTTTAAAGTGTCAGCGAAAGAAACCTCTAGAGCCTATGGAAATGGGGTGTGTGTGCGTGATTTTATATTAATTTTGTATTTAGTACTCTAAGGAATGCATTTTCATAGAACTGAATTTAAGTATATGGGGACTAAAATTACAAATAATAATAAGAGTATATAAAATATAAAATGCAAAAAAAAAAATAAAATGATGATATTAATTACGGTGAATATCAATCTTAAAATGTCTGAGCTAATGAAGCCCATTTAGCATTCGACGGGAGTTAAATACTCTCTTTGTTATTTGGTCGTTAATGTCAAAAACTAGATTGCCTTCCTTGAAATTCAACGTAATTTTCCTTGAAACTGTATTATTTCCTTAATTTATCATAACTTTTCCGAGACTGTTCATTTTTTTCCTCAAATACGATACGTACGATTTCGTAATACCTTGAGACGAATATCGTAAGGAATCAATCGAGCTGTGTTCTCTACGGCACATAATTAGTATGAGTTTCTCGATTACAATAGGAAAATAAGACCTCGAAACGATTAAGCAATATTTCAGGGATGAATAGTCTTACGCGTATTAATTATTTATCGTGACTTCTTTCGTAGTTATAAGTACTCAGTATAAGAGTTATATTCTATGAAAAAAAAAAATTTAATGATGATAGAAGGGTCTATTAGATACAAATTGTATTGATTAGAATTTTTATTTACCCTGGGTTGTATGAACGAGTATATGGAAATTAGTATACGCTTACGGCGGTTTAACGGCGTACAGATGTTCTATGTACGTTATGAAGTCTATGTATAGGATTTGGGCTGTTCGAACGTCACTATATGCAGAGAGTTTAGTCCGAGTAAATGGCGCGTGTGCAATATATTTATTATTATTATTTCTTTTAAATTATTAACTTAATTTTCATCTTTTTAAAAAATGAAATTTGGAACTATTATAAAAAAATTAGTTATAATAATAATAATTGGATCAGAAAGAATAGAATTGGAAGAAAAAAATAAGAGAGCGAAGAGTAGAAGATAGGATATTGCGATTTAAAGATTTTGGCACTCTTAGCCTTGCATACGAGATTAGTCTGTGTTTTTTTTTTGCTTACAGGGGAATCAAGGAATACTTCGCTTTAAGGGGAAAAAATTTTTTTGCGATCTCCCGAGAGAAGTAGTGAGGTAAAAGATATTTATGGATTGTTCCCGGTGAACGGAAGAGGAGATAACAGAGATCTTAAAAGTTTTTTACGGAATTAAAAGGGGGTATTGGCAAAATATTGTCAAGCTATGGATGGGTGTGGTGTCGTATTTTTATAATATTTTAGTTGTGCTTTAGAATGGTTTGTGATAGAAGAATTTAGGGCGACTAATAAAAAAATAGGATATAGAAGTATCAAAGGCTGAGAGCCTTTGGATGAATTAATCCTGAATATAAATCCTTATATAATTGGGGTAATTAAGGTCAAAGTTCGCTTCGCTGGACACAACTAAGTACTTTACTTTTTGGGAGTGTGCTAAAATTTCTTTTTGAGCGGTTATTTTCGAGATGTCTTTATTTCCTACTTTCATCAATATCGAATTGGTTTCCAAAACTATCGGCGTTGTACATAGGGACGAGCGGAGGATCGGGGGCGGTTCTGATCAAGGTATTAATATTTTTACGTTTTTAAAATTAAGAATGGTCCAAGCAATCGTGCGATTTAAAATTTTTTTTATAAATTATACTTAATTAAGAAAATAAAAATAATAATTATAGAAAGGCCAAAAAACTATTGATAAGGTAATACCTAATAATTCTATATAAATCACGTAATAAGGTCCCAGTACGCTTGATCGGACAAATCAGTAATTTACTTTCCGGAGATGTTGCAAAATATTGTGTTTCTTAGCGGTTTTTTTCGACATGTCTTTATTTTCCTAATTTTCATCATATATCCGAGAATTTCGTTTCCTCAAAACGATAAGACGTTGCTAATTTACGAGAACGTCCTCGAGGGGACATGAGGCGGTTCTCCGGCGTCAATACTAATAAATGACGTTTCTCGATACATAAAGACCTGCGGAACGATCACACGGCAATATTTAAGGATGAACTATCGTTAAGCGTATAAATTATTATTCTTAGCGTATTCTATTGACGTTGACAGTGTACGATAAGTTAAAATTGAAAAAAAAATTCAATTTTTCCTTCATAATTTTTGAGAGCGATTTTGATTTAGACCTTTGAGTTATAAAGGTTCCCGATAAACGTCCTATGGAACTATTATTCGCATTAAGGACGTCAGACGTAATAAAATGTCTAACGTGTAAGAGTCATTTATTTGGCTTTTACGACATCTCTATATGAAGAAGTTCCGAGGTAAATGGGCCGGGTGCAATTTTTATTATTATTTTTTTAATTTAGTTCCCTTAAATATTTATTGTAGAAGATGGAATTTAAGGGAGACTAAACTTATATTAAAAAATTAGTAGTAGTGAATTTTTGCACTTACAAAATAATAAGAATTTAAGCAAATTAGAAGAAAGAAAAAAAATATCCATATGTGCCATAACTTATTATTAGCCTTTACAGAGTTATACCGTACTTTTCTTTTTGATTTCTCTTGGTGGAAAACTCGGCTAAGAAAAAATTATTTTGCGCATTCCCGAAAATAGAGAGTAACGTTATTGCGTGCCCCGAGTGAACCTTCTTTCTTAACTAATTTTTTTACGTTTAATTTTTACAGGTAGCACCACTCACGAGCCTATAGGGAATGGGGGTCGTGCGTAGTTTTATAATTTTTTGTTTAGTTATTATAATTATTTTTCAATAGAAAACTGAATTAGGGAGACTAAATTAAGAAAACAATAATAATAATATTATACTTATAATGAGAAAAATTAAACAATTGAGGAAATAGTGTGAAGTTCATATTAAAGAAACTCTGAATATAATTTTAAAGGTCCAAGTTAGCTTCGATCGTGCAAAATAAAGTAATTTTTACTTCTCGACATATTGCAAAATAAAATTTGTCGTTCTTTAAGCGAGTTTTTTTCGAGATGTTCTTATATTTTCAATATTTTCATCATAATTATCCGGAACTTTTGTTTTTCCTCAATACGATAGTGACGTTACTTACCAGCGATCCTGGAGGGATCCATCGAGGCCGTGGTTCCTAGGGTACTATAATAATGACGTTTCCGATTACAAAAAACGACCTCGAACGATAAAACGGCAATATTTTTATGATTTATGTAAAGAGTTAATTAATTAATTTACTGCTTTAATTCTTGTTCCATTTGGCGTGGAAGGTTAAGTTAAATTTGAAGAAAAAAAATTTCAATTTTTCCGAGGTCGACTTTTGAGGGGATTGATTTAGCTATTGAGTTATATGGGTTGCTCTCACGATTCACTAATGCGACACAAATTGAATCAGAATTGAATTGCTGCTGATGTCTATTGTTTGGAGGAAGCCTAATCTGGTTTCGCTTTACGAAACTACTATATTGTTAAGCTTAGGAAAGCGCAAATTTTATATCTATTTTTTTTAGATTTGTTAAGCTTTAAATATTATTGAAGAAATAAAGAACAAGACATAGACTCTATATAAATAATTATTTCAATTGATTAATAAGGTGAGAAGCACTAATGCTTCATCAATTTAAGAAATAAGAACGAAGTCAAGAAGGTAAACAATCTGTTAAACTTATTATTAGCAATTCTTTACAGAGTTATATACCTTAACTATTTTTTTTTTTTTCTCTTGGGGAAAAACTCGCTTAAGGAAAATTTATTTTGCCGCATTCTCCGAGGAGAGAGTAACGTATTGTGTTCCCGATAACCATAGGAGCGTACTTTAATATTATTTTTTTACCGTTTAATTTTAAAGTGTCACAAAAAAAATCGCTAAAGCATAGAAATGGGTCGTGCGTAGTTTTCTTTATAATAATTTTTGTTTAGTTACCTCAAGAATTATTTTTCATATGAAACTGAATTTAAGGAGCTAATCAAAAACATAATAATGATTTATTATATAAATTCAATGCAAAAAATAGAACAATGAATGTATTGATACTGAATCAATTCAATAAAATATCGACGTAAAGAGTTAAGGTCCCAATACGCTTCGAGTCGGGCATCAAAAACGTAACTTTTACTTCTCGGCATATTTTGCAAAAAAGATTTACCTCCTTAAGCAAGTTGTTTTCGTGATGTTCTTTAATTTTACTATTCCAATCCATAACTTTATACGATTACTTTCGCTCTTTTTCCTCAAAATACGGATAAGTGACTCTCGATTACCGAAGGTTACCCTCGGCGTGGATCAATCGACGTGTTCTCACGGCGTCAACATATACATCTAATGACGCTTTCTGTTTACCATTAAAAGACCGTCGAACGATACGGCAATTTATTTTTCAGGACTATCGTTAAGCGTATAATATATTATAGGGACTATCTACGTTATAGTCGAATAAAGTTAAAATAGTGAAAAAAAAAAATTCAATTTTTCCCGGTCCGACTTTAAGCGATTTCTGAATAGACTGTTCTGAGTATAAACAGTTCCGATGAAAACGTTCGAGCGATGGAATATTATTTACGTCTTTACGACGTTTTAAGCCTTCTAAAATAGATCTCAAAAAGCGCCCCCAAAGTTCCATCTTTTTGGCTTTTACGATAACTGTCACCTATAGTGCACTAGTGACGTTTCCGAGGTAAATGGGCGTCGTGGAATATTTTTATAATCTATACTATACTCTATATAGTATATATATATCAAATTAATATATTATAATATATAATGGTATATATATTATTATATATTATAATATATATATATATATACCCACTATAAATATATATAATTATAATTTAAATATATATATTTTATATGATAATAATAATTGTTTATATATAAATATATAATACAAATATAATTATAATATATATATATAAATATTATACATATTAATATATATATTATGAAGATATATTTATATATTAATTATATATATATATATAATGATAGTATATTTATAATCTTATATATAATATATTAATTATATATATATATATATATATATAATAAATTAATATATATATAGTAAATATATAGTAAATTAAATTAAGACACATAGGAAAAAAATAATTATAATGATATGTTGAATACCTAAATATCCAAATTCTGATATAGCAATATGCGACTAGAACTCTAGAGTTCCCCTTACGTTCGATCGTGGCACTAAAATAATGGTACATTTTACTTCTTCGAGATGACTGGCAAAGGATAAATTTTCTTTCCTAGCCAGGGTTCTCAAACTTTTTTCGATTCGCGGCACCCTTGACTAATTCAAGTTCCGAAGTAACGCATTTTAGATTCTTAAAGGAAAGTCTCAATTTATAAAATAGGTAATCATTAGACATAATTTGCAATAATTTGCATGATCACAGATGAAAACAATTCCAGGATTTGCCTATATTATATTTAAGGATACATATGAAATTTTCTTAACAAAGTTGGAAAATGTCAAAATCGGATAAAATTTTTAAAATGAACTGATAATAGCAATTATGAGAATGTAAGAAATTCAGGCGTCACCGCCTGGAAAGCTGCGCACCCAAATGTGACGGTACAACAGTTTGAAGCACACTGAATTAAGACCTAAGAAAATTAAAACGAAGAAGAAACATACAATATAGAATACGTTGATAACTGATTATCATCAATCTACAGACTTCGATTCCGTTAATTTTTTTGTTTTGGTTTCTGTCGGAAAAAAACCCCGGCTTAATGGGGAAAAAATTTATTTTCACCATCTCCCGAAAAGTAGAGAGTTAACGTTTTTCGTGCCCGAGTGAATCGTAGGACGGGAGACCTTTAGAGATCTTTTTTACGATTACTTGTTACATGTGTACAAAGATCGTCAAAGCCTATAGGAATGAGGGCGTCTGGGCGATGCGTTGGTTCTTTAAATATTTTTTGTTTAGTTCACCTCTAAAAATATTTTCATAGAAAACAGAATAAGGGGACTAAAAAAAAATATAAGATAAGTACACGAAAGAATTTATTTACGCTCAAAGCTATTAGGAAATGGCGTCGTGCGTTGGTTTTTTTATTATTTTTTTTGTTTAGTTACCTCTTATTATTTTTTTCATAGAAAACTGACTTTAAGGGAGACTAAATGCAACAAAAATAATATATAATGATAAAGTACACTTGCCCTTGAAAAAAAACTCGCTTAAGGACCGAAAAATTTATTTTGCACATAATGCCAAAAGTTTACGTTTATTTTGTCCCAGATCGAAGCGTAAGTGGGAAACCTTAAGATTTTTTACGTCGATAATTTAGTACTTATCTTTTTGTTATCCCTTTATACTCTTATTCATTAATTGTTTCTTTTTCTTATGATTCTTAATCTTTTCCTAATTGTTTCATCATACCTTATCCGTCGAATTTTTATATATATAGTAGCAATATAAATATATATAATTATAAAATATATATATATAATAATATAATTATAATTAGTAATTATATATATATTATATATATATATATGCATATATATATATATTTTATATTATAATATATATATATTAAATATATATATATATTTATTATAATTCTTATACTATATATATAATAATATATATAGTAATATATATAATATATATATATATATATATATATATAAATTATATAAAACTATATATATATATAAAATATAATTATATTTATTATATATAGTATATTATCTATATTATAATATATTATATATGTATATTAATATATATATAATAATAATATAGTACTAGTATATATATATATATAATATATAAATATAATTTAATATATTATATAATATATATATGTATATTATATAATATATATATATATATTATATTATATAATATATAATATATATATATTATATATATATATATATATATATATAACGTATATATA
>JABUQX010072089.1:0-17500 GCA_015478945.1 Trachelipus rathkii
TATTATATTATAATTATATATATATATAATTATGGTTTTCAAAATCTTTCGACCTCTGCCAAAAAACATCTCTAACCACTTTTGTAAACTCTACCTTCTTCTCCACTTATTCGATCTGATGATTCTGTTGCTAATTCTCCAACTAAAAGGCCAATTTCTTCGACCTCCATTATTTTTCCTCTAACTCAACCCTGGACGATTTGGCATTCCTTCTTCTCATCCTCCTCCTTCGCTCTTCAGGTGTCCTATGCACTTTGCCTGTGATTACATTTGATCAGGCGCGCATGGGCTCCTGAAATCTATGACGTTAGGAAGGCGGGGCGGCCCGGATTGCGGTCCTCCCGCAAGTTTTGATGATGTGCTTCCGGGTGACCCGCCCCTCGTTAAACCTATCATTCTTCAGTGTTTTCAATACTACATTTTCCCTCAGGTTTTGAAAAGCACGACGATGTTAAACCGGATTCCGAAAAAAAAGGGAAGCCGCTCTGATGTCTTTAACTATCGCCCGCGGATAGCTCTCACTTTGTATTCTGAAGATCTTTTTCAAACAATTGGCTCAACACTCCATTTCTTAGATCATACTGGAACTCATTCACTTCTACCGATCGCCAGTTATCGATTTTCGGAGCGCTCGAGGTACTGGCGATTGCATTCTTATCTACTGATTTATGGTTTCCCGCTTCTTAGGAAACTACTTGCGGAGACTGTCACGTCGGTGGCGCTTTGAAAAAAATCCAAAGTATTTGACCGGTTTGTAAGCACGCGTCCACCTGGCTACAAGCTCCTTCCTTGGGTTCCTCCTTTCTCTCTTGCTTTACATCTGTCTAAGTTTCTTTTCAATCGCTCAAATATCGGGCTTGGTTTGATGGGGCGACTTCTTTCTTTCTTTTTCTTTCAATAGTGGGGTTCCTCAGGGTCTGTCTTAATCTCATACTTTATTCGCTACTTTTCAGTAATGATCTTCACACTGCACATCTAACTCTATCCACTCATATGCCATTGACTCGACCCTTCCACATTCTACAACTCATTTCAATTCTGCTCCTTCTTTTACTTCAAGAATTGCCTCTCGTTTTATCTTTCCGATTCTATTTCGCTGATCTGGATAGAATTTGAGGTGGCGGTCGTCTCAACCTTGGAAATTCAATTCTTTAAAAACCCATCTTTTACAAATCTCCCTTCCTAAGGCACCTTCTAACTTTCCATTCGTTTCGACGGTCTCATCTCTGTCTTGATAATGTTCATCACCTAGCACTTAACATAAACAAAAAGTGTCTTGGAAACTCTCACATCACAGACGGTTGCTTATAGCCGGCCTCAAGACAAGCGGACGTCTTCCTGTTGTAACTGTGAGACTTTTGTTCTCTTCTTCAGTTACTCCAGTTTATTTACAAGGGCCTATCCTCCTTGTTTGAAGTACTGTTCTCATATCAGGGGGAACTCTGGTTCACCCGGCTTTGAATAGAGTAGAGTCAAAGCCAAAAGGCTTATAAGAACTGTTTCTTGTACTTTCCACTTCACTAACCTTCTATCTTGCGGCGCGAATGTTGGGCTCTATCTCTTTTCTATAGGAACCGCCCCGGAGGGCTCGAGGAACTTATTATTCGCTTACCACCCCACCTTTACGACGCTCCTCGTAACACAAGGGTGCTATATCGGCGCATGAGATTTGTGTGTATTGTACTCCAGGTTAGGTTCGCTGCGGTGCTCCTTCATCCTGCTACCTCTGTTCTGCTGGAATTCTCTTCCATCTTCTGTGTTTTCCTGCTGAATTTAAATCCCCCTTACTTTAGAACGCCTGCGTCTGTGGCTCGGTCTGCGTAATTTTACGTTAGTTTGTGAACCTTTTTGAGCGTACAAAACCCCCTCCTTAATAGGGCTCTGCCCATGAGTGGTGGTGACAAACTGTAAATATCATATATATATATAATATTATATATATAATATATAATAATATAATACTATATAATATATTATATATATATATATATATATATTATAATATATATATATATATATATAATGATAAGAGTTCGGTATCGGTATCGGCAAAAATTTCAGCCATCGTATAGTACGGTTTGAAAATTGTGATACTATGTATCGGTATCGACCAAAAAAATTCGGTATCAGGTTGAACACAATATATATATATATATTATATATATATATATATATATATATATATATATATATATAATATAATATATTTTTTTTAATATTATATATATAGATAATATTATATATATATATATATTATATATATATATATATAATATATAATATTATATATATATAGACATATATATATATATATATATATATATAGATAATATATATATATAATATCCTATTCTGTCATTACACTCCGTCAGTTTTGATTTTTTTTTTTTTTTTTTTTTTTTTTTAATATATTGCTACTAAATGAATTCCAGTGGTCACTCACAATATTCAAAATATTGAAATCTTTTAAATATTTTTTAACAATCGCATCAATGTGACTATTGCTTTAAAAATGAAATATCTCGAAAAGTACGACGCTTACAGAAAACCCAATTACAAATTTGGATCAGCATATAAAGCTTATTACCAAAATGTAAAAAAAAATTATATATATTAGGGGGCTCGAGCCGACGGGGACAGAGGGGACGTTTTCATACCCCGTAGGGGAGGGCGGAGGGAACCCCGCGACACCCAAATACCCAAAGAGCGGGGGTTCGGAGACCCCCCCGGAGGGAGGAAATTGTTCCTTACCCTGTCGTTCCCGGAAAGGCCGAGAGACCCCGACACTCCTGCCATCTTTGCAATTTACCCTTGGGGTATTTCTTTAGTTTGAAAAACACCAAAAAAAAAAAAAAAAATTTACAAAAAATTAATTTTTTAAAAATTATTTAAACGATTTGAACTTTGAAGCATGTCCGTTACCACTTAATTCAGTATTAGTATCATATAGTAGCCATATATTAAAAAAAAAATTAAAAACTGACGGAGTCATAAACTGAAAAAGGTCCTATATATTTCGAAATCATGTCCGTTACCACGAAATTGATTGTTAGGATTCATATACTAAAATATATTAAAAAAAACAAAAAATTCAAAAACTGACGGATCGTAAAACATGATAAGTCTTATATATATACTATATATATATTATATATATATTATAGATATATATATATATATAATATATATATCTATATAATATTATATACTATTATATATATATATATATATATATCAATATATATATATATATATCTTATATATATTATATACATATAATATATAATTATTATATATATATATAAATATATATAGTATATATATAATATTGGTTTAGCTTAGATGTCAGTTTCTGTGGTTCAACATGTTTCCCCTTGAATCGATTGTTATAGCACTTCAGACGCTCTGGTTTTTCAAGCTGTGAAAAGGTTCATTTGTTATAAAATTTAAACAACCTATAAGAGCTCAAACACCGGGACAGGTATATTTATTTCCTTTTTTTTCATCTGTAATATATAGTATATATATATATATAATATATATATTATATATATATATAATATATTATATATATTATATATATATAATATTATTATATAATAATATATATATATATAGATATATATATATATATATATATATATATATATTACCGTTATATATAATATATATATATAATATATATATATATATATATATATATACTATCATATAACTACTATTAATTATAATTATACTATTATATATAATATATTATATTATTTAATATATATATATAATTTTATTTATTATATTATTATGATTATTTTATTATTATTATTATTATTATTATTATATATTATGATTAATTATTATTATTATTATTTTAGATTATTATTATTAATTATTATTATTATATTATGATTATTATATATTATTAATATATATTATTCAGAAGCGTTATGTCTAGGTGCAGAGTCAGTGCAGTGGCCAAACTTTTAGTCTATCTCCAGCAAAATTTAAGTATTTAAAAATTTAGCGAGCCACACATCAACGAAAAGACCACAATAAGCATTAATTTACCAAGTAATATATATCAGTATATATATATCATAATATCATTACTATATATATATATAATATATATATATATTATATATATTATATATATATATATATATATATATATATATATATTATATATAATATATATAATTATAAAAATTTTTTTTCAGAAAAAGTCACAGTACAGTATCTATACAAATATGCCTATGAATCATATATATATATAATATATATATATTAATAATATATATATATATATACTATATATATATAATATATTATATCATATAATATATATATTACTATATAATATATATATTATATAATATATATAAGTATATATATATGAATACTTAAATATATATATATTATATATTATATATTATATATATATATATATAATATATAATAATATATATATATATATATATAATATATATATATATATATATAATTATATATATATATATATAAATATATATTTATTATATTATTATTATTATTGATTTTATTTATTATTAGTATTATTATTATTATTTTATTATTATTATTTTATTATTATTATTATTTTATTATCTTTCCTTCTCCCCCAAGCTGGGTAAGGTGCGGTTGACATGCATCGGAAAAAGAAAAGTAGTAGAAGAATATGGACACAAGTCGAAAAGAAAAGCCAGCCTTACCGCCCCTTGTATACCTATTAGTGAGAAACTCGTCGCAGTCAGAAAATTCCACCCTAAAGTGCTTCAGAGGACCGCGACGGACCCTCACGATGGCATCTCGTCTATAGGGTTCATCCCCTGGCCAGGTGGGCCACCACCATACCCCCTCACAAAACCCACTCCATTCAGACCCTATTATGCACCTTATTTCTCGCCTCTGCCAAACTTTCACAACCTCTCTCCTCAGACATTCTTCTGCACTTGACTCAATTCCACTTTGTTCTTCGGCCTCTCAGGCCGGTCGATTCCCAACACACTCACCACTATACATCCGCTTAATTAACCGACTATCTTCTATCCTTTCCATATGACCCAAACCATCTCATTTATTCTCTCATTTAACCCCTTTCTACACTACATAACTCTCTAATACGTCATTCCTCATTTTATCAAATTCTTCTCACACCTACACACCCCTAAGATTGTCCATCTGACACGTTGAACTTTAGATCTATACCGCTTATTTTCAGGACCATAGTCTCACTACCTTATACATTAACACAGGTTAACAACCATACCCTCATGTAAGACGCCAGCGCACCGAGACTTAATCCCTTTACATCCACCAACGATTATATTGCACCAGCCACCTTCCTACCATTCACAACTTCCTTCACTACACTCTGCATCATCCGTCAATTTTCATCCAACATACATCCGTAGAGAGTGATGTGGAAAACTCAGACACTTGTTCCGCTGCTCACCATCTAAAATAACTCCCACCGAGGACTGTCCTCACTTACAACTATAACCTTACTCTTATCCACGTTTTTTACTTTCAAACCCCTCCTTTTACACACCCTACTAAATCTCTCTACCAATCCTCTCAAACTCTCTTCAGATTCACCACACAAAACCAAATCATCGGCATATAATGGGTAGGGCACCCTCCACTAACCTCCATTCTCCATCATTCTAACACCATTTCTTGCCAACCCCCATCTCTAATTCTTTTAACCCCATCCATAACAAATTGAAAAACCAAGGGGACATAACGATCCCTGCCTCACCCCTCTATTAATATAAACCAATCACGTTTGACACCATTTATTCTTTGACCACACGCTCACTATCTCATACATACTTTTGATGTCATTCAGAAGCCTACCACCAGCACTTTATATCATTAACACTTGCCATTGAGCTTTACTGTTAATCTTATCATACGCCTGTGGCAAATCCATAAAACCTAAATATAATTTATTCTTCTTCTCCCTCATTTTCTCAATCATTTGTTTCAATGTAAAGATTTATCCCACACATCCTCTACCACTTCCCTAAACGCACCTTTTCTTCACCAATCAGCCTTCAGGTCCACTCGACCGCATCTTTCCGATAATCAATACAGCACTATATCTTTCCCTACAACCACTCAATAACTAATCCCTATATTCCTACAGATCTCCCCTTACTCTCCCTTATCAAGGGTACTATTACTGCTCTCCTCCAATCCCTCGGAACTATACCCTCCATAAACGCTTTATTACACAATTTCCAAATCCAATCAATCACCATCTCGCCTCCGTTCTTGATCATTTCACCAGTAATTTCAAATATACTTACAGATTTACCATTCTTCAACTTTCTCACTCTACCCATTACCTCCTCCTTGCTAATGACCTCATCCCCAAAATACCTATTCCTTTTTGCACCATCAAACCCACACACATTCCCTTTCACCTCTTCATTACTGCTAATAATTATTATACAGATTTTCGAAGTCTTCTTTCCGCACTCCCCTCACATCCATTTCATCAGTTGCAAAAGCACCATCCTTATTCATGCCACTGGCCAACAAAAAAAAATTTTTTTTTTTGCTGCCAAGGATATTTTATCGAATTTATAGTATATCGGGTGTGCTGATTTCAGAAATGACATTAGTTTTCCAAGATTGGCTCTAGTTCTTGAGATACAGGTGTTCCAGATATACTCTTATACAAATATCTTTTTTAATGCATATTTTACAGTAATATCGTTTTATTTCTTTTTAAGGGGCTTACCTTTATATATACTTTATTTTTTTCTATTTTCAGAACACTATGAGTACTTCACGAAGAGCCTGTTTGAATAACCCCAATGTATTCTGCTTACACTGGGAATATGCCAGAGAGAACCAAAGAAGGAAATATTTACTAACTTTGTAAGCAAGGCCATATCTGGCAACTTTGGAATGAAAACTCGGAGACCAAGATAAGTCTTGGGCTCCCCATATGGCTGTAAAACGTTTGTCGAAAATCTACGTCAGTGGAAAAATGGACGAAGAAAAGGTTTAAAATTTAGTGTGCCTATGGTATGGCGGGAGCCAAAGAATCACCAAAGTGACTGTTATTTTTGTTTAGTTAATGTGAAAGGTATCAAATCGTTACAAGAAACGTAAATTTGAGAATCCGGATTTGGTCAGCAAGGCGAACTGTACCACACTCCGACGATATGGTTCCCCATCCCAAGTGTTCATACACTCCCAGACCTTAGCATTGTCTGAGAAGGGAAGATATCCAGATATTGGTGTGCACACGTTGCAGAGATCAGTAGGTAGTGAATATGAAGACAAGCACTTCTACACAAGCAACAGTTCTCCCAGGAGAGGATCAATGAAGTTTAGTACGTAGAGATAAGTTCTCTCCAAGCAGATTACTGAACTTTTAGCATCTAAACTTAAGTTGAGAAGAATTGTTCTCAAGGATCGAAATGTAAATAACTTTTTTTCGGACAAGAGAGGTAGTACTTCTCCCATATTTCTTGAAGAAGAAGACCTAGTTAACTGTAGGAACATCCCTGGACCCCTACTCCAAATGGGTTACCTAAAAACCGACCAGAAGATTGGCGATTGTTTATGGATGTTCAACGAGAAGCTTGAAGTATGTTTTATTGAACATGGCAATAGGTATGCATCGATTCCAATAGGTCACTCAAACAAAACTGAAAGAGGAATATGAAATATAAGATGATCTTGCAGAAGCTTAGATATAATGAACACCAGTCGGTCTATATGCGTTGATTTGAGATGGTCAACATCTATACTTGGGCAGCAAAGCGATATACTAAGTACCCTTTTCATATGCTTGTGGGATGAGTAGGGCTAAAGAAGCCACTGGGAAAAAAGTTAAGTATGGCCTGCTAGGGAAAATATAACTGTAGGTGCATCAAATATCATAACGAACCACTGGTTGAACAGGGGAAAATTATTTTCCCACCACTCCACATCAAACTAGAATGATGAAGCAATTTGTTAGGCCCTAGACAAAGATGGTGAAGGTTTCAAATATATTGCAGATTTTTTCCAGGGTTGAGGATGGAGAAACTCAAAGCTGGAATCTTTAGCGGCCCTCAAATTCGCCAAATCATCAAGGATGACAGTTTCATAATTCCATGACTGATATTAAGCATCTGCCTAGGAAAATTTTGTCTTGGTTGTTCAGAACTTTTTGCGCAACCATAAATCTGCCAACTAGGTAGAACTCGTACAGAAAATTCTTCAGACTTCAAAAAATTTGAATGCTAAATGAGCATAAAAGTTTCACTTCTACATAGTCACTTAGATCGGTTTCCGGATAATCTAGGATTATAGTGAGGAACAAGGGGAGAGGGTTCTATCAAGATATCAAGGTGATGGAAGAAAGATACCAAGGAAGATGGGATACACACATGATGGCAGACTATTGTTGAGCCTTCAACGTAATTGTCCACATTCTGCACACAGAAGACAATCATATAGACAGAGATTTGTAATGCATTGTGATTTCATTGTACGGAATTGAATGTTTTGACCTGAATTAGCATTTAATGTACTACTCATTAACAATTTGATATATATCTTTCTTTTTTTTATTGTGAATTACGTTACAACTAGGAACCGACCGGGGCCCCGGCCCCGGCCAACCCCGCATTTTTAGTCCCGGCCAAAAATCAGGAAAAACCGGGGTTTCTAACCGGGTTTAACTGTAAATTTACACTAAATAATTAGAGTTAAATCAAACAAAATAAAAATAATATTAATTCCATTACTCCTTTGTATAAATTGATGCACAATATATAAACATACCTAAAATAATCAAATTTTTTTTTCGTATTATACTATGATTTCAAATTAAAATGAGGCCAAATATAATTTTTCGAGTTTTTAACATAAAATATTCGAAAATTTGATATATCAAACGGATTCGGAAAAGGAATAAATATAATTGTCAAAATATTAATGTATTTATTTATTAAAGTTAAATTTCTTCAAGAAAATCAATTATTTCCGAAAGCTCTTTTCAAAATATTTATTTAATTGAATATTTATATATATAATACCTATTATATATATATATATATTATATAATATATATATAATATATCATATAATACTATATATTATATATATATATATATATATATATATATATATATATATTAATATAATATATATTATATATATTAATATATAATATATATATTATAAGTATATATATATATTATATATAGTGTTTAATAAAGGTGTGGGTAAAATGATTGATAAAATTCTGTCTTATGTTTCCATCAATACTATGTACTGAGTATGGTAGACGACCCCATCTCAGGCCGAAAGTTTTGTAATATTTGCATTAACCACTAGTAGTTTAATTGGTTGGAATGAGAGTATTTCGCAGTTCAATATTAAAAACAGTCTCCCATTAATCTGCTTCATTACCAACATTAACTTTCTTCATTTTTTAATGACAAACTATTACAAACAAACTTCGACCCTGAAAGTATGGGAACCCCCACTGTTTCTCCCATACTCGGCTCTAGTCAACCCATATTATTGGAATGAACAGAATTTTATCATATGCTCTTACGACCACACCTTATATGTAACCAATAGTTTATGGAATTATGATTATGAATGACCAGCTTTCTGTCTTCTCCTCCCTCACAACCCACCGGACACACCTACATGACTGTCCTAAACACTATCAATTCTTTCATTCCTGCTTATACGATAGAAATGCCTTCCAACAACTTTCTATCTCCCCTTACCCCATCTCTCAGCCTTAATCACATGAGCAATAACACATTACTTGCAATTTACTAATATATAGAAAACCAACATTCGCACAATTACATATATACCTTCGCTACCCTAGTCCTAACATTCCCCACTCCACTAACAACAAAATTAAGCATGTGTCTGTCATGTGCTCCGTGCCTTACGTAGTATTGCTCTCCCACCTCTCTAGCACAAGACATAAATCAAATACATCCACCAATTTTATTTCTACGAGTCACTTGTCCTATTATGAGCTTTTTCATCACAAAAGCATTTGACAAAGCAAAAAAGAGGTACCATATAGCACTTTCCCCGAAAAAATAGCAAACACCTTTTTACGAATTATTGCCCAACCTTACCTCATACTTCTATTATCTGTTAAGTATCCATCAAATTCCCCTCTCTACTCACAGTTCAATACCCCTCATTTTTCCATCAAATTAAGTCATCACCTTAACAAACATTCTCCAAACCCCCAATATAGCACTCGAAAGAAATCTCCCCAAAAGTGTTATATTATCACATCCTGCGCAATACTTCATAAAAAACATATATAGGTGAAACCATAGATTTGCAAAGGAAGAAAAAATCAACATACAGATGACCTGCAACAAGGACAGCATAAATTCAGCTTTAACAATCATAGGACGCCTAGCACAGGCCACCTCCGCGATCAGCAATATAAATCATGAGTGCAAAAATAATCCAACTGCAGACACCCGAACCATCGCATAATTCATTCGAATTCCTTTTGCATTTATTAATAGTAACAACTAACCACATAAGCATCTCCCGAACACGTAAGATTAGATGTAGTATACAAAATGAATATATGTACAATATACAACACTATGTCAACAACCAGCAGAACGGTGGCAACATACTGACAAAGCCACACTTAACTGGATGACGGTATCAAGGATCCACGCTTAGGCCTGAAGGGTCTTCGCCCGCCAGATTCGGGTACGAAAATTGCTTCTTTTTAAATTTAATTTTCATTAGACAAAAATAAAATTCCGGTGAGAATGCTATTTAATTTGGGTAGCAATGTTAATTAGTAATAAAAATGACAGTGACAGTAAAGCATTAACCTATCACTCTAAAAAAAGAATCCAGAGGCTTCCTCTCTAAAGTTAAATATATCCCACTCCCGACAATCATCTAAAGTGGTTCCTCATGACCGTGATTATCAATACTATTATATTACCTATAATTGCTATTACAGTACAATTACGTACACTATGTTATATAACATAATCCACGTTATATATAGAATATATAGTTAGCTACCCCTACTATCTCATGTATATACTATACTATACTATATATATATATTAATAGTATAAATATATTATATATAACTAAATATAATAATATATAATATATATATAATGCATAAAACGAAGTAATTATATACTTAATATATAATACAACCTTTAATCTCTTCTAGAAAATCGATATTTTCTTAAATAATTTCTTTCGAAAATATTTAGTTTAATTGAATTAATTAAAGGTATTCCTTTTTTATAATTTAAATTATTAATTAATGAATATATTTAATTTTCATCCTAAGTTTTAAGACTTTCAGTGTTTTTGACTTACATTTCTAATTTTAGCTCCCGCCCCGGTCGGTCCCTAGTTACAACCTAACATAAATTGTTGTTATTAATGTATTTTTGTGACCACCCTGTATCTCAAAAACTAGAGCCAATCTAGAAACGGAGTCATATTCGGAATCAGGGGCAAACAATTACCGTATAAAATGACCTCAAATGTTTGCAGCAAAATCTTTGTTGGCCAGTGAATTATTCTAAGCAGGTTCCCCTTATTCTCATTCTTAACCTTTCGCGCTTCCTTCCAGAAGAGCTTCCTATTCCCTTGTAAGTCCCCATCCATCCATTTACCTCTTCTTTTCTCCTACGTATGCACCTTTTAGTATTTCTTTTTTCCTCCTTATATAATTCCAAACATCTTTCTTTCGAAACTTCATCATTGGCTTTTAGTACATTCAGCCAAGCTTCTTTTTTACTTTTAACCGCTTGCATCACCTCTTCATTCCACCACTCACTGTTAACATTCTTACTTCCTACTTTAGCACATCCACATACTTCCTTTGCACTGCTAACAATTGCTTCCCTCATTTGCTCCCAGATTTGTTCATTTTCATCTTGTTCACATTCAACTGATTTACTTGCGAGTGCTCTAGATACTTATCCTTATTCACTTAACTCTCCTCTTAATTCTACCCACTTCCTTCCGTATCACCTTCCTCCCCATCCAAGCCCCCACTAACTTAATTTTACATAGAACAACATAATAATCCGATTCCTAATCCCCTCACTGACTTATCATCCAACACTTACTTCAACATCTCCTCTCACCAACACAAAACTCAGTCATAATTTTCACTTCAAACCATCAGTCTACCTCACCAAGAATATCTTTGTGTTGAAAGAAAGATTACATACACACATAACCTCTCTTCCCACAGAAATCCAATCACCTTCCTACCATTTTCATTCTCTTCCGACACCCCAAAATAACCTGTTATACCATCCCTTTTTTGATCACCTCACCCAAAATATCATTCAGATTATCCCAGAAAATCGTACTCTCTTCCACATATCCCTCAGATGGACCATACGTCACACAACCACACATACCATTGACCATTTCAAACTTATTAACCATGAGAACTAGTACTCACACACACAAAGTCTACCATAGCTTTGAACCACAAGTCACTCATCAAAAGAAGCTCCTTCCTCCCATTCTCTCATCCTTTCCACACCAGCACACACATTTTCACACCACACCTCTCATGTTTCCTTTCATCTTTGTTCAGTCACAGCGAGCAAATCAAATTTGCCCTTTTCTAAATACATCCATCACCTTTCTCTTCTCAACATTATTCCTCTCTGACACTCCATGTGCCAATTATATATATGATATATAATAGTATATATATATTATATACTATATTATATATATATATATATAATAAATATATATATATTTATAGTATTATAATATATATATATATATATATATTATATTATATAATATATATATATAATATATATATTATAATATATATAATATATATATATATATATATAATATATTGAGTCAGTGTACAGGACCCACCATGCTCACAAAGAAGCGGCCACACTGGGTTGAAAAATCACACATGGGTGGGCCCTGTGATATATAATTAATATATTAATATATATATATATATAATATATATATATATATAATATATACTATATTATATATATAGTATATATAATATAATAAATATATATAATATATTATATATATATATATATACAAATATATATATATATTATATATATATATATAATATAAATATATATATATATACTATACTATATTATATATTATATTTATATATAAGTTTGCACATTTATCATGAGAGAAGAAGCTTTAGTTCATCCATAAGCTACGAAACCTGAACTACAACAATCACTATACCATGGACTTGGAATATTAGGAACATGTTATTATTTTCAATTGTAAATTATGTAGGAAAAAAATAATTTCATTAAATCCTCAAATGAATCGTTTTTTATTTTTTTATTTTGTGTAACCCCTAGCCACCTCAAAACGACTTATATGGAGTCTGTTCTCATCTTTGCAGTTGAGCTAGTGAATGTTTTTGCTCTTTCTATGATTTTCAGATTACTCTACTCTTTCTCCCACTTGATCATCATAAAATTACTTGCCTATGACTCAACTCCCTCCAGCTATAACTACTCTTCCATTTATGAAACCGATAATTGTGTTTCAAGTATAATGAAAAAAAATAATTGTTAGTAACTCTTGTATATTCATTTACTGTGAAGGCCATATACTCTTTAAAATCGACAGACATTAATTTAATATTAATTAAAATAATAAAATAACTGAACTATTATAAAGTAGGTATATTTTTTTTTTAAGTGTACAAAATAATTAATGTTAAATTCAAGTGCAATCTTTCTGAATAAGAAGCTACCAGGCCAATTTAGATCTTGGAATTAGGACTCTATAAAAGACGATGTTCTTTTAAGTAATTGTGCAAGTCCATAAATTAATAGCATATCATAAATTAATTAGATAGCAGTGGCTACATAATGATAGATATTTAAATCGTAAATAGAACCTCGACTCACATAAATAATATAATATAGTATATATATATTATGTGAGTATAAATGATTCTAGAAACGATGTGTACGCATACTACGAAGAATGTTGACGTAAATCATTTTAGATGTCTAGGCCTATTTAGTTTGGGTAAATTATAGATTGTATTAATATAAAATTTGAAAATCAGTTTTAATTCATTGTTATAATTTGTTTATATATACTATTCAGTAACCATTAAGCAAACAAAAATTAGGCTATGGCAATTTATTTCCAAATGTAATAAAATTGTTTGAATTATGTAACTTAAAAGTATTGTTAAAAGACATAAAATTATGAAGATGAATATCTTTGATTTAAAGCCTACAAGGCTGCAGGATCTCAAAAACCTAACAAATAAGCTACAGGGAAAATTTTAATCATTGCCTGGACATGCTGGTCACCAATTTAGTGCGGAAAAAAAAAAAAAAAAAAAAAAAAAAAAAAATTATAAAAAATATATTTCAAAAAACTACAATAGCTACAGCGAAAGGAAATACATTTTTGGAAGCGCTGGTAAGATTCTAGATAGGAACAAGTAAAATGAATAATAAATAAAAAAAAAAAATTATTTGGTAATAATTATAGTAAGTTATAGAGAAGCCATTTGACCTTTTGGTGGTGCCTTGAGTGTTAAAATAAATAGACTTTTATTAAATTTTGCTTTTTTTTTTTTACTAAAGAATACGCCCAAGGGTATACGCACCGATGGCAAGAGTCGGGTCTCTCGGCCTTACGGGAACTACGGGGGTAGGACTAATTCCCCCCTCCCCTACGGGAAGGGTCTCCGGAACCTCCCGCTCTTTGGTATTTGGGTGTCGCGGGGTTCTCCGCCCCGACCTACGAAAGGAAAAGGGTAAGCAGTTGTAAGTATTTTCATTGAAATATCTTTCTAAAAGCTTGATCTCACTCTACATTAAGTGTTAAATATAAGATTTATAAAATACACTCCATAATATATAATTAAGTAATAATAAATATATTCATTAGTCCCAAATCTAAAAAAAATATAGACAAATTTACTTTACATTCTATAATTATATTAATATTTATTGTTTTTTTTTACACACAATTTTCTAATTACTAGAGTTTATACTCTGTCTCTCCAAAAATGTATTGCCCTTTCTCGCTGTAGCTATTGTAGTTATATATAACATTTATATTTTTTTTTCTTATTTTTTTTTTATTTTTTTTTTTTTTATTTTTTGATACGTTAGTTAGTTATATTTACTTTCGTTATCAACATGTAATTAACCTTTTTGCTCTCAAACAAAACTCCTAAAGGTTCATAGATAGCTAGATGATAAGTTGTGGTTTAAATCAATATCAACCTATAATAGTATCTAGTATATACTCTTATATATATATATGCATATATATATAATATATATATATATATATACAGTACTTATAATGAATAAATAATATATTATATAATATATCATATATATATATAACTAATATAATAATATATTTCAAATATTACTTTACTATATTATATACCCAGTATCAAATATATAATATATTATATAATATATCACCATATGATATATATACTATATTAGAGGGTGAGTGAAAGGTACTCATTATTTCGGGAAAGGTTATTAATTGTACTTTTTGTTCGTGTGTTTATTTTAAAAAAAAGGGTTAAAAAAAAAAAATCTGGTCTAAAAACTGGTTCAATTACTTTTAACTTTCGTTGTGGCGACATACGTTCTAGACTTCAGTCGCTATACTATATATATATATATATTATATATATATATATATATATATATATTATATAGCTATATCTATATATATATATTATTATATACTTATAATATATATAAGAATATACTACTCCTTTCGAAAAGTTAGTATAATATGGAAATATTTCTATACTCCAGATGGTAAAAATTTATGTTCTGCATACAGCAGATATATAATTCATATTAGACAATTATTATATTATAGTATATACTATATATATACTAGTATGAACAGCGGCTCAATCGAAATTATTAAAAATCTAATTAAATAACATATTAAAAATTAATGGAAAAAATAAATAAAATAGATAAATATAAATGAAAGTAAAACAATGAATTTCTTAGGAGGAAGACAACACCTGTCACACTTTTTATTCTTCATTGATGCATGAAGGAAGCATATGAAGCAAATATTAATTGCTCACTGAGCTTGTCTTTATGCGACATTGGTACTTAATTTATTACATAAAGTTTTTTTTTTTTCAAACCATTAGATTTTTTCAACGGTTTCATTCAAAAAGAATTATTTAATGGTTTTATTCTTTACTCAGCAAATTTCAGCTTAATATTTTCTTTGAAAATTTTATTATTTCTCTTCTATACAGTTGATATTGGATTTTTCTTTTTTTGGAATAATAATTTAATTTTTTAATTTTGCGTTTTAAAATATGTTTTAATTTTATTTCTGATTTTGCAAAATATCTTTTTACATGTAATGTATTATGCCAGTTCATTACTATTGAAAATTCATTAAGTTTCTCGAAATGTTTTAAGAGCATTAAACAACATTAAAAGATTTTTTCATTAATAAATAACTATATTAACTTATCTATGTATTACTAATATACCATATTATATATAATACAAATTCTTATATTGAATTATATATATATATATATATATATATATATATATATATATATATATATATATATATATATATATATATATATATTTAATATATATATATTATTTCATATATATTATACTACTTAGGTATAAATATTTATATATTATAAATTATAATAGTAAAAGTATAATATTATATAGCTAATAATATATAATTATATGAATATATAATATAATATATGAAATTATCCAATATATATATATAATGCGCATATATATATAAGTATAAGGGTATCGTCACATCACTTATATATATATATCTATATATTATTTATATATAATATACTATACTATTATACTATATATATTATATAATATATATATATATATATATATATATATATATATATAGTAAAATCTTAACTACCCAACAAAAAAGCGTTTTATATCTCATTTTTTAATACTATTTAATTCATTTACATTTTTTTTTTGTCCTTGTTTATATGGACTTCATAATATAAACATACAGTATAAACTCATCTCACTCTGTCTCAAATTAATTAAGGGCAAAGATCAGTTTCTCTTGGTCATATCCCTTTCTAATCCCAACTGATGAATTGTAGGTTAATATTTATCTTTCATAACAAAATTAAAAACTCCATGTACATTTTACTGATCAATAAAAAACATATATCGACCATCTAAATCAAATGTGAAAAACTGTTCCATAATATACATAATCTCTTTGAAGACATACATAATCTCTATATAATCCCTCTGAAAACATAGAGATTATGTATCAGTATAATACAGAGATAAAATTAGGTCCCAAGGATTAAGATTATTATTTAACTCTATCCATCAAAAGGAAGAAAAGAATTTTTATTACATTTTTGGAGTATTTAAATCTAAATAACATTCTTATATGTAGCGCG
>JABUQX010072089.1:25000-27707 GCA_015478945.1 Trachelipus rathkii
CCCTAAGATTTTGAGGAGAGATGACGTAGTAGGTCAAGAGCGCGATGAGAAGTAGTTTTCAGGAGTATAATATGCGGTGCGTACATTAAGTGGTCATCTAGAATGAGTCCTAGAAATTTGACCTGTGAGGTTATAGGAATTTGCGAACCATATAAGGTTAGGTTCGTGGGAAGAAGGTGGCAGGTTCTTCTATTCCCGTTTTTCTTAAAATGTACTGCTGAGGTTTTGGTGGGTGAGAAATGGAAGCTATGTGAGAAATGGAAGCAATATATCACACAAGGTCATCCACATAGAGAGAAAAATTCGACTGTCGCTGGGATACGAAGTAACGATGTCATTAAAATCCGAGAGCAAATAGTAATACACTTAGAACACTGACCTGCGCGGAACGCTTCATCCAGAGTAAGTGGCGTGACAGAATAGGAGAGCACGAAACTGGCTGGATCTATTTGACAGAAATGCTTTAATAAAAGAGAGAGTTGTCCACGGAAACAAAGCGAGTGCATTTTAAGGTGAACTCCAGTTCTCCACGTTGTGTCATAAGCTTTTTAATATATATATATATATATATATATATATATATATATTATAGTATATATATATACGTTATAATTATATATATATATTATATATAATATATATATATATATATATATATATAATATTATATATATATGAAACGATTGCATGCATATACGTTGTATCAATTCATCTCGTATTCCTGAAATTTAAGTAATAAAGCTAATAGACATTCAGATAAGATTTCCGGTTTCCTTTTTCTATCGTAGATTTTTTTTTGTTTCAATATTTACTAAAAATATCAAATACGTAAAAGAAATTGACTTTTACGTTTTGAAAAAGAAATGACTTTTAAGGATTTGATCTAATTTATCAGACATTTAGGTAATGAAATAATAATTGAAAATAAATTAAAGATTAAGTTGAAATGACATTTCTAGATCGATAAAATTTAATTGACATTTACAGAACGACCAACAGAACTGACTTTTAGAGATCGATCAGGTGAATTGACTTTTAAAGATCAGTCAGATTTAAAAGATTTTATCAGATCGATGAAATATAACCGAATTTTAGAGATTGATCAGATTTGATCAACTCATAGAGATCAACCAAGCGAATTGACTTTTAGAGATCAGTCAGATTTAAAAGACTTTATCAGATCAATCAAATATAACCGAATTTTAGGGATTGATCGGATTTGATCAACTCATAGAGATCAACCAAGAGATTTGACTTTTAGAGATCAGTCAGATTTAAAAGACTTTAAAATATAACCGAATTTTAGAGATTGATCGGATTTGATCAACTCATAAAGATCGACCAAGGGAATTGACTTTTAGAGATCAGTCAGATTTAAAAGACTTTACCAGATCGATCAAATATAACCGAATTTTAGAGATTGATCGGATTTGATCAACTCATAAAGATCGACCAAGGGAATTGACTTTTAGAGATCAGTCAGATTTAAAAGACTTTATCAGATCAATCAAATATAACCGAATTTTAGAGATTGATCGGATTTGATCAACTCCTAGAGATCAACCAAGAGAATTGACTTTTAGAGATCATTTAGAGATCAGTCAGATTTAAACAACATTTGCATGTCACCCAAAATCAAACTGAGTTTCACAGATCAACCAGATTTGATAAACTTTTACAGATTGATCATATAGATCTGAGTTTTACAGATTGAACAATGAAGCAAATAGAGAAAAAAGATGCAATATTTTGTGAACATTTCCAAATAAAATTGGGAAACATCATTTTTCTAAATTCTTTTATTTAACTATTCAATTCATCTAATTCATTTATTAAAAAAAAAATTCAGCTAATTAATTTTAAAGCATTTTTTTTTAGCTTTTAATTCATCTAATTCATTCATAAAAAAATTCAGCTAATTTATTTTAAAGCATTTTTTTTTAGCTTTTCATACATTTATTATTTATTTATTTTTTAATTTAATCTCATTTATTTAATACCTTAGTCCAGTTAACTAATTTATAAAAATTAGTTAACTCTTTTATTCAGCTAATTTATTTTAATGCATTTTATAGCTTTTAATTCAGCTAATTTTTTAAAACATTTTAAAGCTCTTATATTTAGCTCTTTAAAAAAGCTAATTTATTTGTAAAAAAATATTAGTTTTTTAATTCAGCTAATTTATTTTAATTTTAGCTTTTAACTCAGCTAATAATTTAGAACACTAATTCAGCTAACTCATTAATAAAAAATTTTTTTTGGATATTTAATTTAACTAATATATTTTAATATTTTTTTTCTTTTAGTATTTAATTCAGATATATTTTTTAAAACATTTTTAACTCTTTTATTTGGTCCTTTAAGGCAACTAATTTATTTAACACTTTTTTTTTAGTTTTTTTTCCTGCAAGCCAAAGGTACGTATTAATTATTTCCTTATGAGGTCATCGTCCTTGCAACATTAATAATAAAAGATGAATATTATTTTAATGACATCACGATCTTGTGACGTCACCAAGGATGGATGATTATTATTTTCATGACATCATTGCCTTATGACATCATTAATGGCTAAAACCATTACAAGGACGTATCTATCTCTAAATTTAAAAAATAAAATAAAATAAAATAAATATCGAAAATCCTGATTTTTAAGCAAAGTTAATTAAAGTTTTTTTTTTTTTTTTTTTTTTTTTTTTTTTTTTTT
>JABUQX010072090.1:0-17500 GCA_015478945.1 Trachelipus rathkii
TAATAGGGGTAATATCGATTCATACACGATAAAAATATACGATTTGGTATAACCATCATATATATATAAATGATTACTTAAATATTATTAAATATTTATAATTTATAATTAATTATTATATATATATTATTATATATATTACGAGATCTTATTGCCATTTAATAGTTATTATTATTATTTAAAAATATAATCATATAAATAATCATATTTATATTTACTTTTAATAGGATATTAATAATATTATATTTATAACATAAAAGCCCCCCTTATGGAGAGGCTTCCGCCAACTATATCATATTTCTGAGGGCTTTAAATCTATACTTGAGAGTATTTGCATAAGGCTCAGTAATCATACATCAGAGGAAATGATTACGGTCTTTATATATACCCAGACCTTATATTATTCGGTCTCACTAGACCTTATAAAACCCTAGGTAGTATGACGTTAGATATCAAATCAGTTATACAATAAAATCAACTAATTGAAAATATTAATGGATAATATTCCAATTGACATGTTATCTGTATATCACGACATGACTGGAATTCCCAAAACCTCCGAAAGTGAATTTTATCAAATCTTAATTGCCTTATCGTACATAGCAGGGCTGCCCAGTATAGTAGAAAAAATCCTACAAATATTACCTTACCGGTAGTAATGGGGATCTTGACTTATACTATGAATTAAATGAGACAAAGAACGTATCATTAAAAAAAGTAGGCTATAAAAAATAGCTTAATAAAAGACGAGCAAAGTTAGATAGCATCCAGAGGCAGACTTAAAATGGGTATAAAAGTACTAAAAAAGTAGCCAAAAACTATTATTAGCTCCCAAGAGAGTAGGATTAGGTGCTTTATATTACTATACTAAGTTATTGATAATAATAATTATAGTAGAGACATAAAGACTTGAACAAGTCATATGAGACGGTAGATTCAACATAAAAAGTTAGCAGAATTAGTAATAAAAAAATTGAAAATAATTTAAGTATAAATTATATACTATCCACTATATAGCTGAGTGACTGTCATACTTCATATATAGTATATACATAAAACAACATACTAGCTACAAAAAAAGGACAAGATAAGTATTAATAAAAAAAGGTAATGTAGTTCGAGGTAATCAAGGTCAAAGGTTCAGAAGTTACAAGTTATATTCCGTTATCAGTATTGTCCCAACTGCTAAACTATAAATCCTTCGATAAATATTAGTAATCTAATCGCAACTGGAACATATTCTATATTATCTATTAATATTTCAAATTCCAAATATCTTTTTCGGATAGACCTAAGAATAAGTTTTACTATCACAGGAAAATTTTTGAGCATATATACAGATATCTTGTTCGGTGACTTAAGTACTAAAGTGTAATTATATTTATTTATTTATTTTATTTATTATTTTTATTTTTTTTTATTTTTTTTTTTTTATTTATTTTATACTTTCTCTATGATTCGTCGCAGAGGTTAATTCTTCGGAGTGAATTCGCATAGTACATAACCGAGTGGTTTTCATATACCTCTATAGTAAATTAAGTACTCCGTTTAACTATTCCCTCCATTATATTTCTTTTCGACTAAAACTTATAATAAAATTAATAATCTTGTATAATTTTCTCATTCTCGTTATATCTGTCATCACGTTACAAAAATATAATTCATGATTTTATTGACACATAATACGAGATTGGTGGTTCCTATTCTAAATAACAGTAACGAAAAAACAATCCTTCTCACTAATACTTCCGGTCGTGATAGAAACACATAAATACTATACATTAATATAGGTGATGTACCCATATACTACCTCTGTAATTTACTCAGAAACTCTCTAGCTAAAGTACTTGGTCCACACTATCTTCTGAGTACTTCCTAATAAGATTTATTTAATCTTATTCTACCTCGTTTACTTAACTTTTTAGTATGGATTTGACAGCTAATAAATAAATAGAGTATTCCGTCACTTAGCATTGCGCTGTAAAAACGATTATTATCTATATCAGCGGCTATTATATAGTATCACAACAATTCTTCCAACTTAATCAACATTCAATTTGGACGATCTCGATACGATTCCTCCTCATCTCCTCATATCCATCTCAAACTATTTCAAAACAAATATTGTAATTTCCGTTCTCACTGCATTTTGATCATTTGCCCTTCAACATCTAATTAAATCAAGCAAATCTTGTTGAAAACATCTAAAATGTTTAGAAAGGCATAAAAACAAAGTTTTGATTTTCAAACTTCCATTCTTTCGGTTTCAATCCTCTCAATGACTTTACATCATTATATTTATAATATCTTCTGAAAATAATAACAATTCACTACTCAAGCTATTTTGTAGATGACCACACAGAAAAATTAATCATCTTTAACTCAAATAGAAGCTGTTATAGTTAACTTATTATTTACAGTTTATGGTATATACTACTAATACTATTATATAGCCTATTAATACTCTTTTTCACCTTTACTCACCAAAAATGTGGTATCTAGTAGAGTTTTCTAAACTCTTTTGCGTACGCCTATCCCCAAAGTATCACTTTGCGTACACTCCCCAGGAGTTACGCGTACCCACACTATTGGAGACCACTGCATTAGAGAAGATGATCTGGAAGAGGTAAGGATTTACTTAAAAAAAATTACATTGTATTCAAAATATATTATTTATTCAAGGACCAATGATATAACAAGCATTAATAACCTCTATTTATATCTGTATGTTCTTGATTTCTAGGAATCAACTGTTAGGCTATTTTTTTAATAACTATTATAATCCTTTTATATATAAATTCAAAAGTTCCCTTTTAATAACATATCAATTACTCCATTTTACACTGTATCTACTTTCCTCTCGATGAATTCACCTCACATTATTACTATTTTCAAATTAAAAAGCAAGCTACATACTTCTAACATTATTTTCTCGAACATCTAATTAAGCAGGTAAAAAAATTTAAGAGCATAAAATTAAATTAAAAAATCTTCTAATTTGTTCGCTATAGATACTTTTATATTAATTAATTCAACGTTTTGTACTATTCTAATTCACACTATATATCTTAGACTTAATATATTTATTATTTTCACAATCTTGAATCACTTAATATATTATTAAAATTAATTTTCTAGAGTAAATTGATTATTCCGCTGGAGTTTTGATTATTTATACTTACTAATTAAGTTCATTTTATTCCGTAATTTTAATTTTATTTTGTACTGGGTTAATATTTAATTCAGAGTAAGTCTTCTCTATATTTATTTTGGTAAAATTTTTAAGGATTAAAGTGTTTCCTCAGCTGAAAAAACCATCCGTCAAAATGTTTATTTTCTCTATTATTAATTATAACGAAAATATATTTTAGATATATTTCCAAGGAAAGCTAAAATTTATACGATAAAGATATTAGAATATATGAAGTCTTTAAGATAATTACTTATTAATACTATCAATTATTATTCTAATTTCTAAATATTTTCAACTATGATTCACTATCATATTATATTATAATTACTAATATACTTTTCCTTTGTTGAAATATTCACTAAGCTGCAAGTAGATGTATTAGTATATGAGAAATATAAAAAATCTAGCGTAAATGTTTTAATAGAATAGGTGCAATTTAATCTTTTGCTATTTCTCCAGTTGGTCAAATGTTAGCTTAACATGAAGTCAATACGGCATAAAAACAAAATAATTGTGTATGGAAAACTTATACTACACTATACTCAATTCTCACTTTCTACACACACCTTTAGCCATCTGTCTCATTAACATTCTTTGACTCCCTCCAAGGTTACGCGTAGGTTCACTCTAATTTCACATCACATTATTCACACCTGATATAGATGTGTTCATTTTAAAATACACTTGTGTCCTCCGCCCAAATATTCTCCCCTATTCTTAACAGCTTTCTATGCAATGAATATATGTATCCGTGCTAATAGTAATTTCATTCTAAATATTGTGATTTCTGCTCGACCTATTCTTAAATGTTTCTGGCTCGAGGTTCTTCACTTTTATTATCAATTGAGTCTGGCATTGGATGAAAATACTAGGCGACCTGATATCTAGCTTCCCTCGGTACATACCAAAAGACTTGGAATATACATAGAGATCTTTTTACATACTAACGATTTTTGCTATTAGAACTTTTTTCGTCTCTCTGCCTATTACCTTCAACCTTCTTTCCTGCAGAAAGTTTGCCTCATTCAGTCTGTGGCCCTAAATTTGTGATGATATCCAGTAGGATTTACATAGGAAACTGTCAACTGGTAATCTTTTTATCTTTTTTCAGACTCTTTGATCTCTGTTCTTGGTCATTGTGGTGAATCGTTGCAATGATTCTGGGCGTATAAAAAGTTTTCGATATAGTCTAAATTTCTATTATTCCTTATCCACCTTCTTTGATTTTCTTTAGATAGCTCTATAAATTTAAATCTATAAATTGTAGTGCTCCTTAAGTTCTTTTCCATCTACTACTTTAATTCTACTTTTCATAAAGGACTGTGTATTTTTAATATCATCAATCTTCTACACCCTCTACTACTTTTTCAATATCGAAAATTCCTCCACAGAATCGGACGTGGCCATTGCTACGAGGAAATCTATGAAGCAACTGACCTTTGATTATTCACTTATTTGTAATGAGAAAAATAAAACCAGATACTTTCATTACATTTAAAGCTCGATTCCTTCATCTATCCACTCGAAGTAACCCTTCACACAACCACATCTTTAAAAACACTCAACTCAACATTCCGTCATCATTAATGCCTCCGTTTCTTATAATCTTTTCCAGACGAACAATTTTTTTGCACACTAATTTATCTTGTAAGATAGTTGATATTATGAATCACCATCAAAACTTCTTAACGCCATCCCAGTTTCCTGCTCAGTTATAACCTAACCTAACCTAAACGCTAACCTAACCTAACACCTAACCTAACCTAAAATAAACCTAAAGATTAACCCTAACTAACCCAACCTACCTAACCACCTAACCTAACCTACACCTAACTTAACCTAACCAATACCCAACCCAACTCCCACATACCCTACAACCCAATCACCAACCCACATCCTAACCTAATAGACAAAAACATAAAACCTATATTATTAAGGCCTTACCTCTACGACCCTTACCTACCCTAACCTAACTAACCTAACCTACCTAACCTAACCTAGTATAATCTATTTAAATGGTCGCTCGCTTCTAAAATAGTAGTCAAAATACGATTTCCGAAAATCTTTGGAATGTATGTAGATCCATCTCACACGATTTTCTGTGAAAGTTAGATCATATGCTACCAGATTTTACAGAACTATCTTTCCCTCCCCAGACTCCTTTTATATATAGATATATAACTTGTCCAGGTATCCGATTTATACTAACACAAGAAAAACGGGCACTACAGGGCTTTCTTCCTCCTAAAACATCTCACCAGTTTTTCACACCTCCCCCTCTTTGAGGAGGGTAAGTAGCGTGGCTCTTTTCTTTCCACACCAGTTCATTCATTTGCTATCTTCTTCCCTCCTCCCTCCGTCTCTCTTCTCCTTCTCTCTCCTATAGATCGCTTTCTCCTCTCTCTCTTCTCTCTCTCTTCTCTCTTCTCCTCCTCTCAATCTCATCCCTCTCTCTCATCAGTATTAAAAATACAATGCGAATCACACTGGATGATATATTTCAGGAACATATCTTTCGTTCTTTTATTTCCCCCGTTCCAGACTTTCTCTTTGAAAAATTACCTATACCTTTAACAAGTCAGCTATGCATTGGGACATTTTACTTTGATCTGAAATTTAATTTGCTAACCTAATCTTTCCCGTGAGCTTTCACACACACAGACATACGGATACAAACACACACACACACACACACACAACACACACCACACAACATATATATATATATTATATATATATATATATATAATATTTATTATATATATATATAATATATATAATATTATATATAATATATATAATATTTATATATATATATATATATATATATATATATATATATATATATATATATATATATATAGTAATATATTATAAAATATATAATAATATATATTATATATATATATATATAGTTCAAAAGCCCCAAAAGGTAACAAAAATTTTATAACTAAAAATAAAATAAAAAATAAATAAAAAAATTTTTTATATATAAAACTTTTTTGCCTACCTTTTGAGGATTTTGTGCATATAAACTTTTGAAAACACGTTATTAGTGTGTTATAATATATATATATTTATTATAATATATATATATATATATATATAATTATATATAATATATATTATATATTATATATATAATAATATATATATATATATATATATATATATATATATATTCCAGATAAGATATAATATTTTTTGAAACTATTTTAAAAAAATATTTTCTAAATATAGATATTTTATTTATAATTTCCCACATCAAATGATTCGTGTCATACTGTTGCACCTCTCTGCATTTCTCTTTCCGATGCCATTCAAATTAATTCAAATACTTATTTTGGGTGCTGTTTCTTTACAGATTTTCTTCTACAATGGGTCAACCGATACCTGTCGACAAGAATATCAGTTACGCGCAGCATTCACAAAATTAAAGGGGGCTAGTCAAATGTAAGACAGGAAAATTAAAGTATCGACAAGAAAAAAGGGTCGACACGGCCCATCAAAAAAAAAATATTTACTCCGTATACAGCTCTCTTGCAAGACGGCGTTTAGGTTTAGGGTCTTATTGGTAGGTTAATCGGTTTTTAGGTAGTTAGGTTAAGGTTAGGTTAGTTAGTTAGGTTAGTGAGGATTTATATTAGGTTAGGTTAGGTTGAGGTTAAGTTTAAGTTAAGTTGAGGTAAAGTTAGCGGCCTATAAGCCGTTAGGGTTAGTTTACGTTTTGCGGGGACACGTTAGAGCACTAAATAACCAAATTTATTTTTTTAATTATTTTTTTACAAATGATTAACTCCCTTTGTCCTGTCGCTAACCAATTTTCACTAATCGAAACCTTTTGGTAGAGGGTCTCAAATTTAGTAAAATCAACAAAATCAACCGGAAAATACCTAGAACCTTTCTCTTGTTACTTGAAATATAGAGTTGTATATTTCTCTCAAAGGGGTGACTAAAATAATCTTTATTGATCCTTTCCTCCCATTGAGTGTTTTATTAGAATCTTATTAAACTTTACAGTTTCGTTGTATAGGATACACGGGTGAATTTAAATTTAAAAGCATGTTGGTATCATTGATTCGACATTAGAAAACAATCGGAAAAAATTCTAGTCTCAAACTTCAGACTTTATGTTATTCTTTATAGAAATTTCTGATATTTATAGTTATAATGATAAACTATAAACAATAGAAATAGTATTAATTTATAGCTTTATTAAATTATATCTATATAGTATATAAGTGTACTTTATATATATTAATATTATCACATAATAATATACATTATGATTAGCATTAACTCATTTTTCACAATTAAATAATTATATAACTATTAGACTTATATATATATTAAATATCATAACTAAATAATATAATATATTATAATATATATATATATATAACTTAAATATTTACTATTAATAATTAATAATTTATATATTAAATTAAATAATATTAATATTATATATATATATTATATATTATATTTAATATATTTTAATTAATATATAATAATATATATATATATATATATATATTATATTATATTATAATAATAGGGCATATATTATATATATATATATAATATAATTAATATATATATTATATATTATAATATATATAATATATAATTAATTATAATATTATATATATTAGTATTATATACTACTAATATATATTATATCAATTATTATATATTATATATATATAAATAATATACATTATAATATATATATATTAATTATAATTATATTAATATATTATATTATAAATATATTAATATATATTTATATATATATATATATATTATATATTATTATAATATATTATACTTAATATATATACTTATATATATTTATATATAATATATAATAATATTAATATAATATATAAATACATTATATAATTAATATATAATAATATTATATTAATATATATTATTATAATATATATATTATATATATTATATATTATTTATTATTTATAATATTATATATATTAATTATATATTATAATATATATATTAGTATATATATATTTAGATTTATATAATTATATAATATATATAGTATAGTATATTATTATAATATATATATAGGTATAGTATATAGTATATTATAATATATATATATATATAATTGTTATATATTATTATTATATTATATATATATAATATATAATATATAATATTAAATTATTAATATATATATATTAATATATATTATATTATTTCTATATATATTATTGTATATATATATATTAATATAATATATAATATATATTATATATAAATATATATATATTAATATTAATATATATATATATATATATATATTATAATTAATATATATTAAATATTATAAAACTTTTCATTTGCAAATTTTAATTTACTTCTATATCACTAAAGATATTTATTTTCCTAGGACATTATAATTAAATAATCCCAAGCTATGTACATACTTACACATGTAGCAAAATATATACAAGCACAAATGTTTATCATTAATATCATCAAGCAATAGGCTTTAAGTGACTTAGTATTATAAAGAAACAGAATATTGCTTAGCATAGCCTAAGTTCAACCAATTAAGAATAATTAGACAACTACAACACCTACAACACATCAACACAAACACAGTTATACACATACACTAACATATATATTGGATTAATATAGGATTATATATTAATTAAATATCATATAATTATTAATATTCATTAATTAATATATAATTATATTATATATATAATATAATATAATAGTATTAATATATATTATTTAATATTAATATATATAATATATATATTAATATATATATTAATATTTATATATAATATAATAATATATATTAATATTATATTATATAATATTATATATAACTATAATATTATATTATAAATATATATATAGATTAATATATATATATATAATATATAGTATTATATATATAATTAAACTATTAAGTAAAATATCAAATATCCTTTAATTAAGATAAAGATAGATAGATAGATAGTAATAGATAGATATGAATGATAAATAACATTAAGATAATATAAATATGAATAATGTAAATAATATGAATAAACAAATAGAGAGATATGATAGATACTTATAGATAGATAGATATGTGAATAGAACTGTAGATAATAACAATAAATTATAATAATGTCTGTAATCTTGATTTATATTAATACTCGATTGCGTCATTGCGAAACACATATATAATCCACATTTCGCCCGTCTTAATAGACTCATTAATTTATACCGAAGGCAAAAAAAAAAAAATAAAAAAATGAGAATAAAAAAACATGTTCAGATAAGTTTGGTTTTTAAAAACAAGGTAAGACTTGAGGCCTCAAAACAGGCCATATATAAGATTCGGGTAACCATAAATTCGGAGTCCAAATTTACATGGAATAATGTGTCTATTTTTAACTTTATTTTTATAAAATCTTAAATTTTTTTATTTTTTGAAATTTAAATTTTTTTTTTTTTTTTTTTTTAGGTATATTGCACATTTTTTGTTAAAAATAATTTTACTCTGTATCAATTTTATTATGTTATTTTCACAAATTTTTACAATATATAATATATATATTGTAAAAATAATGGAGTGCTCTTGAAATTTATATCAATACTTAAACTTTATAAGGTTTTTTATTATTTCGTCACTTGAGTAGTTTTTATTTTATAGACTGCGTTTGGGTGTTTTTCAGTTTTTCTTTTAATTCAAATCTAATCTTCCAAAAGTATTGATCTTACCTTCCAAATTACTCAACCATATTCCCATTTCAATCTTTATTCCTTTATAATGCTTTATTAATTTTTGGTACTATAATTAATAATTATTATTATATTATTATTATTATTATTTATTATTATTATTATTATTGATTATTATTATTATTATGTATTATATTATATTAATTATTATATTAATATATTTTATTATTATTATATATTATTATTATTATCTATTGGTTATATTATTATATAATTAATATTATTTATTATTATTATTATTATTTTATTATTTATTTTATATTATTATTATTATTATTATTTATTATATTAAATTTAATATTAATATATTAATATATAAGTTTATATTATATTAATTTAATAAGTGTTATTTTATATAATAATAATTAAAATGAATTCAAATTAATATAATAAATTTATAATATATATAATTTTAATAAATTAAAATAAGTATAGTATATTTTAAAGTAACATTTTACAATCAATAAATAATATTGTAAGTATTATAATCTTAATCTTTAATAATTAAAGAATTTAAAGTTATATATAAATATTAAATATCAATTATCAATTATTAAAATGTAGTAGATATATATTTCTAATTAAATTAAAATTATCGGTTTTAGAATCATTATAATTATATATATTTATTCGAATTGAGTAGGATGTTATATTCTATTATTAATTCGACTAATTTATTCGATGTTACACATTACAATTTCATTAAATAATCTATATATATCGCTTATTTCAATATGTTATAATTTTATATGCCGATTATAATATTTAAACTATGACCATTTATTAGGGGAAAAAAATTTAAATTTAGTCTTAGTTATGATGTTATCAATAATCATTAATTCTTAAATAATTTAAAAATTAAGTAATTGTAATAATAAAAAAAAAAATATAAAAATTTAATATAAAGTAATTATTATATTTATCATATAATTAGATGAATTATAGATTATTAATGAAATATTAATTATGATTTTAATTAATATACATTATATTATGGTAAATTTCTCATCATCATAATATTAGCTAAAAAGTAGCTATTATAAAGCAAAAACTTTACTCTTTACAGTTTTAAGCATGTGAATATTACATAACATATTTAACAAACAAACATTTAATAAAATTATTTAATCTTATACAAAAAAATGGATTTTATATACGGTTAGCAATCAAAATAAGGTATACGCAAATAAATTTTAATATTATATTTAATCATTTACAAATTAGTTAGTATAAATTTAATATTTATAAAATATAATTAATATATAAATATGCAAAAATCATCAAGAATAATCGATAGTGAATTACAATAAATTCCAAAAAATTGCTCCGATAAACAAATCTAAATTAAAATAAACAATTTCTGTGATCTTTTCAAAAAATAAAAATGGTCAAAATCAATAGTTAGATATAAAAGGGAATTGTAAATAATTAATTATTAATTTATTCATTTGGTTTTCTTCTTCAGATTTTATTTGTGCAAAACTTTGCAATTGAGTTTATAAATAGAAAAACTTCACTATAATTATACAGGATACTATTGTATTATTTTTTATTTCTTTTTATGTATTATTTATTTTATTTTATTTAATTGATATCAATTTAGATTTATTATATTATAAATAATGGTAAGGATTCTAATGCCGGAAAAAATCGTATAGTGGATTGTATTGATTATATATTCTAAGGCCTATTACTGCATTCAGTAGTTATAAATGGATTTAAATCTATTAAATTTATATAATAATACTATATAAAAAAAGCTTCTATTATCTATCTTTTTATTTATACTTTATCTATTTTACTTCATTCTCAATTCACAACATTTCAACTATACATATTGTCATTTTATCAATTTACTCTTATCATTATTTCTTTTATTTATTTTTTTACTATTTAAATCATTGTTTATTCTATGTATAATTTATTTATCTTTTAATTATTAATTATATTTTTATTTATATTTACATTATTAATAATTATTTATTATCATCATTATTATTTAATATTATTATATTTCCGTTATTTGATTTTTTATTTATTTATTATATTGTTATATTATAAATTTAATTCTTATTATTATTATTATTATTATATATTATGTTATTTTATTACTATAATTATTATCTTATATATTTTATTATTATATACTTATATAATTATATATATGGGAATGTTGGCTTCTGCCCGGCCCTTATCCCACAGGGGAAGGAGGTCCGATAACGATTCTATATTACCTCTCAAATCTATTAGAATTATTACCATTTACATCTCAAAGCTCAGTGGTTACCGGTTCTTTTCATTATTCACATTTCCAAGCCTTCTACTCAAGGAGTGTTTTATTGGCGCTCCGATTATTCAAACACACCACAACATTTTGTGGCAGCACTTTATAATTCCATTTATCTTAAAAAAAAAAAAACTCGCAAAGGCCATTTCCTTGTTTGAGAAAGAAGGTGGGGGGGCTTTTCTCAAAAAAAATAAAAAAAAAAAAAAAAAAAATAAAAAAAAAAAGACCCTAGGAACCTCTTCCTCCTTAATGTCGATTTACATCAGTAAGATCAGTATTGTTTAATTATACAATCCGCTTAGATTGCACAACACCTAATCTTAACATATAAAAGATATTGGTTTTAGTAACACAGACGAACCGTTTAAATACTGACTTGGTCATCTTCCGTATATAGAACAACCCTAGTATAACCTTACTAATAACTAACTAAACACAATATGGATCGGACCCGGTTCGTGACTATCTCTACCTTGTGGCTCGCTGTAGTATTGGTCTGTATCGAATATGACCAATTTAGAATTTAAAGAACCACAAATTGATTCAATTAATAATAGCATTCACAGAAAATTCAGTCATGACGCTATACTCATTAAGAACATTACTAATAAAATACTTAGAAATATTTAAAATATTCAAAACTAAATTTAATGTTGTTATTTGAATTATAAGTATATATATATATTATATAATAATATAATATATAAATATATATTATTATATATTTATATTATATTTTATTACTATAATAACTGAATATAAGCTCAAAAGTAAAAAGTTTAATATATAAATTTTATTATTTATTTATTTTTAGTTTAAAATGTTTAGTCATCCCTTTGGCTTTGAACTATATATATATTATATATAATATAATTATATATTATATATATAATATATTATATATATATAATATATATATATATAATATATATATATAAATATATATATTAATATATATATATATTATATAATATATATTATTATATATATATATATATTATATTATTATATTTATTAATTTATATAGTTTGTGTTGTGTGGTGTGTTGGTGTGTTTTTGGTCTTCGGTTGTCTGTGTTTTGGTGCTCAGCAAAGGTTAGTAGCAATTAAAATTTCAGATTCAAAGGTAATGTCAAGCATAGCGCTTTAAAGGATGTAGATTCAAAGGAATGGGAAATAAAAGCAACTTGTTCCTGAATATGTTATCATGCATGTCCTGATAATATGAGAAGATAGAAAGGGAGAGAAGGAGAAGCAGGAGCGAGAGGGTTCTTTCTCTTTCTCTTACATAGTTGACGTGATCTTTGCTATCTAGCGACACGTATTGTTCACTATCGACTATTAGTGAGTGTCCTCCTACTGCCGCACTGCAGATTAGCCCTTCCTGGACTTTGACTGTTGGTGTCGGGTGTGTGGTGTTTCTATAGGTTGTTCTTTATTTCTTTTTATTTCATAGTTGCATATCAGTATTGCTTATAAGATTTTGTAGCATTGACGTCGTTCTGTGGAGGAATTTTGATAGTGAAAAGTAGTAGAGGTGTAGAAGATTGAGTTGATATTAATACACAGTGTGAGGAGTGTGAGAGTAGTAGATGGAAGGAATTAGGAGTATCTTTATAGATTTTAATTTATAAGAGTTTAAGAATATCACAACGAAAGTTGGTATAAGGATAGTATGAGAGAGGAAACTCTTATCCTATTGTAAAACTTGTGTTTGATTATCAGAATCATTGGCAAGGATAATGACTAAGAGGATTAAGCGCGTTGAAAGCAACAGCATAAAAGAGATTACCAAACGAGTTGACGTTTTACTACTCCTTTTTCCAGATGGAATATAACGGTCTAGGAAGAAAATGAGCCCTTTTTGTCAGGATGTGTGTGACAGGTAGGAGACGAAAGATAAATAGTAGAGGAAAATTTGGATGAAGATATTACTCGATTATAACGCGATAGAAAGGAGGTATGTAGTAATTCAATATCTTTATTGAGTTTATACTAGCAATAAGCTAGGTACCTGTTAGGAGATGTGGCTCGAATTAAAAATATATCAGTATGTTTGATGAAAAAGTCTATCAGGTGATGAAATTTTGAGAGGTCTTAAAACTCTTGGACTTTTAATAAATTTAATTTTGTTTTGGATTGTGACTGTCAACTTATTTTGTATTATATAATGATTAAATACGAATACCTTATACATTATGCGGAACAAACAAGTTTTAATATATTTGTTATATGATAAGTTTAATTCTTAGAAGATTTTAGCTTGCTTTTTAATTTGAAAATAGTAATAATGTAGTAAGAGTGAATTTCATCGAGAGGAAAGTAGATACAGTGTAAAATGGAAATTGAATGTTATTAAAGAGGTTAAAATAGTACGGTATAGAACAGAACACAGAGTAACAACACTTCTAGGTTTAAGTGATAATTTTCTTTCGTCTACAAAAGATTTTATAGAATAATCAGGAAGAAAATAAGATGTAAAGTCAATTAGAGAGAGGAATTGTAAACCATTGATGAAAGAATGGAAGTTTGGAAAATCAAAACTTTTGTTTTTTAATGCCTTTCTAGACTTTTTAGAAATTTTTTTTCAATACAGTTTAGCTCTTGCTTTAAACTTAAAATGTTGAAGGGGAAATTAAAAATGCAGTGAGAACGGAAATTACAATATTTGTTTTGAAATAGTTTGAGATGGATGATGAGGAGGAATCGTATCGAGATCGTCCACCATATATTTGGCTAGGTACACCTGTGAGAAATTTGGGTGCATGAAATACGTTTTTGCACAAATGCCAAGTAGCAGATCCGATTTTGATTCGCTTACGACTCATCTGGGATCAGTATGTCTGCTGCTATACTCAGATGCGAGTCAGGGACATTGCAATTACTAGCGTCAAAACGACTATGAGATCACAAAAGTGGAAAATCAAGTATGAAGTGACTTGTGTCCTTGATATTAAATTTTAGGATAGTTATCGTCCGCGCGAAGTGACCGAAAATTAGGTACATCTAAGGCTCCGCGGAGTAGGATCGCACGATCAGTTCGATATTCATTTCTCGGGCTGTTTGAGCGTTTCGGATAGCACCCAGTACCTGTTTCCTCATTGATGAGCCGGCGTTGGAAGTATTATAACCATTACGGGCAGACCACCTATAATTAAAGGTCCAAATTGAAATACCCTCTTCAGTAGGATTGGACTGGTCGTTGCTGTCAGCGAGGTGGGCTTCTCATCTCATTTTCGTCAATAGGTGATGTTGCGCTTAATGTGTCCTATGATATTGTTTTTGTTCTTATGTTCCCTGATTTGAAATCTTCTAATTTTCTAATATAGAAACGGTTACTCGGTGTGTCGAGAACATAGTTAATATCTTGCCAATCTATAACTTCTTAGCCAAGAACATTCATGGCTCGCCTGGGATGCGGTCTGTTGTTTCCTGGGCTTAAATTGGACTATTCTAATTTCCTGCACAGACTGATGCTTCGGAAGTACTGCGCAACCCAAAATTAGAAAGCAAAGTCTAGTACAGATACTTTTCTCTCACGTGGCAGCAGGAGTAGTCAATCCATAAAAAATCATGCCATACCCTTGTGTCTATATAGTATTTGGGGAGAGCGAACGGTGATGTTCAATGTTGCACTCTGCTTTTATCTGCGATATCTGCAATTAATGCTTCATACCAGGCTTTCCGTGCAGTTCTAAAAAAATGACCAGTTGCTTCGAAAACGTCTCGGTCCCCCTCTACGGCTCCATTTCCTTATCTCCAGATACACCTCTGTGGGAACAAGACTGTTACAGTGCCTGGCGTATTTACCTATTCTACCCGCATCTTGATCCAGGTACCCCTTGGAGAATTCTTCTTCGGCTTAATCTAAGGAGAGTCGTTTATAAATTTTCTTCTTCGCTTCATCCTTTAGAGTTGCCCGTACTCCGTTCCGCCATAACCCCCGATCATCGTTGACCTATCGATCTTCGATAATCTCATAGGTGTGCGGCTGGAAACCTAGTCTCTTAAAGACCGAGTCGCGCAGGAAAGGAACGAATAACCGCCTTTCAGTCCAGGAAAGTTCCGGTGCACAATGTTGGCAACACGAGCAGGTACTCATCGTCTGGACTGGAGCCAACTTCCAGAGATGTGTATTTAATTTTGAGTTTCCTCATCGGAAACAGATGAACTGCTATCTGTGACAGGGGGCCGGGTCTTTTGTAAGTGTTGCAAAGTACTCAGGAGCACAGTCCGACCAAGGTGAGTATTCTATTTTAGGCCTAGAATGGGCGTACATGTCCATAAATTTGTTTACTTAGAACACAACTTTTAACTATACACTTTGGATTTAACTCTAAGAAAAGCTATTCTCCCATGGCGGTACAGGCGGCGTTGATATTCACCAAACAAAGGCTCACGCACGACGAAGCTAGGGCCGAGATGCTCAACTTAAGAAATTACACCTGTATTCTAACTTGTTGGATCTCTGAAAGACTTATTTTCATCACGAAATGTTGCAAATATATATTTCCTTGATTATAAAAAAGGACTTTTTATTCGTAGAAAACTGAAATAATTTTTCTGGTTCCTCTTCCATCAGAGCACTCGAGCTGATCCCTTTCGTGCTTTGAACATTCGTTGAGAAGAATTGTCAACGGTCTAACTTTTCTTCTTTCCCGCGGTCCCTGACTTCATTCCCGGCCTCCTCTAGTGTCTTCCACGCATACCCGCAGAAGAAGGCCTGGCTGCTTTGGGGGTAGAGCACCAAGTGAGGGGGTGGATGTTGACTGCTAAAGCTGAACTCTTTATATCACGACTGCGGGGCGGGATGCAGGCCAGGGTGGCCCCTGGAGATGCCGAATGTAACCCAAATTTGGCCTGAAAGTGCTATTGCACCTAGGATCGATGAGGGTTTGATTTATTGTCCGGGCTCATTAGATATAGTTTATTGCTATAAATTCAGAGGAGGATACTGTTGACATGGTCCCGTCTTAGGAGTTCCTTTTAAATGGGGCACACAGTCTTGAGACAGTAGCTCGGAGATTGTGCGTTCAGAGATTCTGTGGAGCGCGCTATTCTTGTTGGTCCTCTCCTAACCCAGTCTAACCTTAACTTATGCCTAGCATTGTTTAACTATCTTTTTAAGGATGTTTATTGCCTCTCTCTTCTCTCTCTCTCTCTCTCTATCTCGTCTCTCTGTCAGTCTCTCATCTCTCTTCTCTCTCTCTCTCTCTCCTCTCTCTCTCTCTCTCTCTC
>JABUQX010072090.1:20000-32727 GCA_015478945.1 Trachelipus rathkii
ATAACAGATAAAGTATAGGTTGTGTATAAGGATGTAATTTTGTTGGTGATATAATATATTATATAAGTTAACCTCACAGAAGGTTGTACTCTCGCATAGTCTACTAATTGACCATTTAGCAAGCTTCAAAAGCAGAGTTGCTTAACTCATTATTTAGAAAAGAAAACACACAAAAAAAATAAAAAAATAAAACAACTTAAGATATTTCCGATCTAGTTATGAAAATAAATAGGGGGAAAAATATTGATGAGCTGGACCCAATAAAGTGGTTGAACCTAATAAAAGTAATTTGAATTAAAATAATTATAAACAATGAGAAAGAAAAAATTCTGCCTATGTTTTTAGAAGGAAAGGCATTGACAGTAAATACTCAACTAAATGAAGATGCAAAGAAAGACGTAAGTTAGAACAAGGCAAGTAATTTAAGTATATCTTGTGGCAATGATCCAATTCAAATTTGCAAATTACTCAAGGATTTATTATCAATAATTGTAGGAGGGAATCAGCTACACAATGTATCAATTTAAGAGTGCGCACATAACACAAGGATAATAATTGCAATAAGGCCAATAGGGGATAAGAGAAGAACACTGATTTAATGCATTAAGCAGCGTTTATAATGGAATGCGGAATATATATGGCAAGCATTCAGGAATTTAACGAGCACTTAGGAAATAGAAATTGAAAAATTAAATTCGAACAAATCAAGAGTTATTGTTGAGATCTAATTGAGTGTTACATAATTAGATATTTGCTCAATTGATTCATAGAAATAAACTAATGATCATATGTTTAGAAATAATTACAGAGGGATATTATCATTATCAAGAGGAGAGAAAATTTAGAAATTTTTAAATGACGGAACTCATTATAATATATGTTGATTGTCACTCACTTACAGAATTTAAGAGAGAATTGGATTGGAAATTAAAAATAGAGAAGTGGACATGCGAAGATTAGGTCACGTCCTTCAAGAGATTTTGTTGAAGGGTAATTCTATAAAAGTGGGAAAATAATAAAAATCATTCGTATAGGAAAACGAAGAAGATGGAGAGCATTTAATTTGTCTACGGAGGTATAGCTTCTATCAAGATACTGTAATATAAGAATCGTGATTGAACTTACCTGATAATAGGTATGGTTAATAAACGGTAAAGAATGTAACGACTTATTGATCAGGGTGTCACAATAAATCTCTTATATAGTAAGATGGAAGGGTGGTTTTGAGGTAGGTCTTATAAAACTTAAAGTTAAAATGATAATATGGTAAAATATTATAACTTTTATGGGTGAAGTAAATATAAAAAATAATAATAATTTATTGTTATGAATTTTGTAAAAGGAAATTGAAACTGAAATGTTAATATTAACAAACATTATAGGGCATATTGAATTGAGTTATTTACTAGGAATGGATATAATTAACAAATAATTATTGCATAAATTATATATAATATGAAAGCTCAAAATTTCGTTATCAATATTAACTAATCGTTTTTTCAGAGAGTCAAAATTTTAAGAACTAGTTTAGAAAAATGATGATATTATTATGAGATAGACTTTGTGGGGGTGGATTTATAATCGAGGGATTTCTGGACAGTTAAAATGGAAATGGGAAATGAACCACAGTACCATATAATATTTAACAAATAGAGTTAGTTGTTATCAAAACACTATAAAGAAGGTGAAAATGAAGGAGAAGTTTGATATAGAATAATTTGAATATATGGATCTATAAAAGAATGGAATTTTGATACATATTATAAAAGTGAATAAGGTGAATTGAGAATAATACCATTTTCCTTAATTTTACTTTTATAGTAATCAGGCACTTAACAGTTAAGTGAAAAATGATGAAATATGAATTTTTATGAAATATATAGAAATAATAATTATATAATAAACGAATGTCATACTGGTGATGGGTAAATATATGTGATGAAACGTGAAGGTAATGTAGAGGAAAAATAAAAGGGAAAAACAAATAACACTAGAAGACTTGAAGGCAGCATATTTACAAGTGAGAATCGATAAAAGTTTATGGAATTATCAGTTATGTGAAAATTACTCAGTGAGGAAAAATATTATGCTTTGACTAGAATGGGATTTGGTTTGAATTCGGCAATCCTAAATAAATTATATATATGGTATAATTATAAAAATATGAGGTTAAAAATGGATAAATCATGGAAAAAGGAATAATGAATGTAATGTTATATATGAATGATATTATTCTTATATTAGATCAACTGACAGAAAATAATATATGTAAAAATAGTTAAAATAATCCTTAAAGAGGTTTGTGGATTAGAGCGAAAAGTCCCTGAATCTGTAGAAAAATGGTATCTAGAGTTAATATTAGGATTGAAAATAATAAATAAGAAAAAAAGGGATACATTTATAATAATAAAGAGGTAATAATAATATTCCGATATCAATAAAATAATATAATGTATAAATAATAAACAAAAGGAATGGTTTTCGATATGCTGAGTAGTATCGTAGGTCTCAAATAATACCTGTTGCGGGATGGGCAAAGATTAAGCTTGTAGCTATGTGTAAAATAGAATATCATCAAACGGAGATTGGATAATGAAAATATCGTGAAAGAATGTGTTGAAAATTATTAGATAAAATCAAATATTATAAAGAATAAAATAAAAGATAGAGCTAACTTCCAGCAAAGGGATATTGGAATATTGACGATTCTAAAAAAGTAACTTTATAAAGGTTTTGTAATTGCAAGATGATTTCCAGATATCATGTGACAGACGAATCTCAAATGATGTAAAAATTTGTGGAAGATCATATAAATTTATTATATCTCCCTTTTATCAAGGTAGTTACACACATTAATGTTGCATAGAGTTTGAACTAATGCCTCTCGAAATTAATTAAGCGATCAAAATGGGCTTAACTAGGATTATTTGAAAGTAAAATAGTGAGGATTCTGCTACTTAGTGCTGTGATTAATTGGATCAGAACAACAATAAGTGGTAAAGAAAGAATAACAACTAAGGGAGCAGCAGAAATATTAATAAAAAGAAGATTGGCAACCATAAAACAGTTGATCGAAGAATTAGGTATTAATTTGAAATTAGAATTTGTGCCTTCGGAAAAAATAAAGCGGATAGTATCTCGAGAATAAGGAGAAAATGGCTAATTAGAGAGGAAATTAAAGCTGATAAATAAAAAATGTTTGTCTATTATCATTTGAGGAATAATTAAAAGAACTTTCATAATTTGAAAATTTATATTAACTTGAGAAACTTTGTTTTTTATGCTAAAGGAGGTAAGACAATAGAATGTATAGGCGGAGATAGACGTGAAAAAAATGTGTAAGTAGAATGTTTTCACCATTCCTTTCCCCAATAATAGATTAAGATAGTTTTTTATGACATTTAAAGTTTAATAAAGAAGAAAATTGGTCTAAGGTTGCGATAGATAAATAAATCATTTTAAGGGGAAAATATTTTTGTATCAATGGTTTTTTTTATTTTCTTGATGTGGCCTAGTAGGTTTTTGTATTGATAAGTACTTGTGATCATTAGAATCAAAGAAAATTAAAAGAAAAATAGAAGAGGGTGATTCTTAGAAAAGGGGGAGATGATTGATGAGCTTATTAAGGCACAACGGTAACGCTAGTTATTATGAGGAGCGAAAAGTGGATATGAAATTCTTTAGTAGATAAATGGGGATTAAAAAAGGTGTGTATTAGTAGAGCGGCATATAGACCGTAAGGAAAATGGTATAGGTCGAAAGAAATCACCGTACGATAAAAAGGATTGCGGAAAAAGCGAATATATCTGCTCTAGAAGCTGTATTTTGGTACAATATATCACCAAAAGATGGTTTAAAGGAAGAGTCTATACCGTATAAAGGGATTTTTAATTATGATTGGAAATATCAGATTGCTGATGAGGATAAAAAAACTATTGTGGGTGAGGATATAGAATCAAAGTATAAAGTAGGGGAGAAAGTGTGGGTTAAGCCAGGAAAGAGTATCTGTACATCAAGAATGATAAGGGATATCGCTAATCGATAGGTGAATTCCTAAATGGTTAATCGTGCTCGACCGGTTAGGCGAGGAATGTTTTGACGTGAGAAAGTGATGTTTTACCTCAATGAAAGAAGTTGTAATATGAGCGAAAGGTGAAAGAACAGGAGAGATACTAATTTTTTATAAGGTGTTTATTTTTTTTTTTATACATCTACTAGGGGAGAAAATTGATCTTAGATCAAGGGGGGTGCTGTGTGGAGTTTTTGGAAGCTTCACACTATAAAAGTACACTATATTAATATATAGAAGTAATAATGCAATTGAAGTTGTTGTATATGTACTAAATAAATAGTTAATTAAGAAGGTTGTTTGATAGTCTTGCTTACATTTTATCAGAAAAAAAGTTAACTAATAATGACTTTGCAGTTTCATACTCTGTACCATCAATGTCTACCGATTCTATAATTTCACGAGCTGGACCCGATACTTGTCTAAGTAAATAACCATATTTTTCAAAAGAAGTATAGTTATATTTATTAATATAAGATTCAAAAGATGTCATAAATTTTTCAAAATTCTCTGATTCTCCTTTAAAGGTTGGGAGCTCTATGTGGGGCAATTTTACTTTAGGATTTGCATTTACATCACTAAACACAGTAGTTAAAGATTTTAAAGAAGTTTTTTTAAATTAAGCTAACAATAAAGATATAATTTTTATACAACAAAGTTTTCACACACGTGTGGAAGATTGTTTTTTTATCATTTTCTTAATCCTGTCCATAAAATCTTTTGAGTACTTATACAAATTCTTATATCTGATAATCTAATGTCCTTTTTAATCTACATCTAGTAAAACTCTCCCAACAACCTAGTACCGAACACATTCATCAAAGTCAGCTTGAGAAGTTTGGTGTGGATTTGTGTGATATTGATATAGTATCATCTTGGTTCATCGAAGGAACGTTCTAAATCTCTCTTTGCCTAACTTTAACACTTATTGAGCACTAAGCCTTTGGGATACGTTTTATTAAATTACTTCAATATTTTGAACAAACTGGTTCGTATTAAGAAGTATTTTTTTGTAGTATTTTAATGAAAAGAGCTGAATGAAAAAAAATTTATTAAAAACAATTTACAAATTCATAATTATAATGAATTAAATGAACATAATGAAAATTTTCAAATCAGATTTTTATATGTAATCTGAAATTTTGACTTATAGGATAATAATTAAAAACTTTATCTGCACCAGTATTAAAAAAGAAGAAGAAAGAAAACTATATTGAGGAATGCATAACGCTTGTTTTAGACTTGCCATTACAAAATAATTAAAATTACATCAAATATTCATTCTTATAAGATACATAACATATATAATAAACATTCCGGTAATTCTTTAGCTGTGGCCTTGAACATATCGATAGCTATCGACAATGTCTAACACAAAACTTTAACTTGTAATATTCCCTCATTTCTCTGTGATCTTCTCTCTGATTTTTTTCCGGTCGATATACAGCACCTGCTATAATATTCTTCCACTACATTAACTCATTTAGTGCATGTCACGCATTAAAAGTCATAAATGTCATAAATTAATTATATAATAATATTGTGCCCTGTTTTATTTTATTAGTAATTGTAGCTTTTTCATAACAAAATACAACCAAAAGAGGGCTTTGAGAAAACTAAACTATGTATATATATGAACCAATAGGTTTGAAATTAAATTTTAATAACTAGATCTCAATTTTAGAAATACTATATATGAAATGAAAATTTACATATTGCATTTCTTACCTGGTTGGAATCTTTCATTGGCACTTTTCCGATGGGAGTCTCTTTTGCCTGCCATTCATATCCAAATGCCCAGACCTCCAGAGACAGAGTTTCTTATTCAACCTTCATCTTCATCAACATTGGGATGGATCTCGTACATAGATTTTCACCATCATAATATAAAAAAATATGAAGGTTATTAATATAAATTTCAACCAATAATGTAAAATGGGGAAAGATAGTAAGCACTTTTTAAGGCAGAGCTTTTAAGGCAGCTTAATAGGGCAGAGAGCTAGATCGAGCGAAACTAATTTAAACCTTAAGCTTCTTAGGTTATCATATTGGTGGCATGGGAATTTAAGTTATTTTCTCATCCAAGCTGAGTAATGCAAGAATAGTCTTTTTAAACACCAAAATGTATTAACCTGATAATTAAGATTTAAATTTGATTTAACTATTTTAATAATAATTTTGAGCCGAAGTACAATATTATTGTACAGATCATAATATTACAATGTATGAGAATTCTAATACAAAAGAAGTGAACTTGGAATATTGGAAAGGTTCACGGAGTTAGTTGCATAAAAGTAATATTGGAACAAGTGAGTGAGAGTGGCGTATGATGAAGTTTTTGAGGAGGCCACCAGGGAGTCAAGAAACAATGGAGAGATAGTATATTTCCCCCAAGCTATTATTTTTTTCTGCGTATAATATTATCTAGGATGTGATCAGACATTTGTTTATTTTTTATGATACTTGCTCGAAGTACTTGGATCAGTGGTCAGATCCAAAGGGAGTAGTTTTAGAATAAGTTCCCTTTATGTCCAATGCCTATCATCGAAGACTATTATATACAATATGAGTAATCTATTAACCTTAAATAGAGGACCGATCACACCGCTCATCAATCTGATAGAACATCATAAATGCTCTTAGCGCTCGTCGATGCGCTACCAGGATACCAGAGCCAGAACCCTATCTCGATAGTTACCACAGCACAAGTAACATATAGCCCTCTGTGTTATCTATCTTCAATAAAGGTTGGGCGAGCTAACAAATATAAATATTGTTGTAATAATGGACAGACATTACATCAGGAATTGACTTTGATTTCATTTCTACATTCATATAAATACAGAAATATATTCCAAAGCATAACTATAGACTACTTGAGTCATGGCAAACTGACAGAGAGGTTCAAATGGAACGCTGAAAGAACGACTCAAAAGAATGGTGCAGTAAACATTACAAAGAAAATGGCACAAATTCATTGAACCACTGCTATTTGCATACAGGGAGGCCCCACAGGACTCTACGGGATTCTCTCCTTTTGAGTTGCTCTATGGAAGGACTGTGAGGGGTCCAATGCAAATATTGCATGAAATTTCGGCGGGTGACATCAACCCAGAAGAGGCAAGATTGACATACAGATATGTATTCGATTTGCAAGAGAGATTAAATGAGACGTTAAAGCTAGCAAGGGAAAATCTAGCCAAGGCCCAAATCATGCAAAAGAAATATTATGATAGAGGCGCGAAAAATAGAAAGTTTAAGCTGTTAGATATGGCCTTGGTGCTCCTACCAACCTCGAACAACAATTTGCTTTTGCGTTGGGGTGGTCCGTACCCGGTTATTGAACCGCACGGCAAAGACAACTATAGAATACAGGTTGGAGAAGTGGTAAAGACATACCACGTAAACTTGCTGAAGAAGTACATTGTGAGAGAGGAGAGTGATGAAGAAGAAGAAGAGGGAAAACATCGAGGAGAGATAGGTGCTTCAGCAGTTATTTTGGACATTGAGAATGAAGAGAATATCCATCTGGTAGATATAGATCCGACACATGTACAAAAGGAGAGGTTGTCCGATACGAAAGTTAGTGATGAAATAACGGATCCCATGAGGAGGGAATTGATGGCAATTTTGGAAAAGTACGAGGAGATTTTCACAGATGTGCCAGGCACTGCCAAGAATGATTTCCATGCCATCGTCTTCATAGATAATACCCCAATAAGATTAAAACCATATAAGCTACCATACACGACTCGTACCGAACTGAAAAAGGAAACTGAGAAAATGATCCAGATGGGGATCATAGTGACCTCTACGTCTCCATACTCAGCGCCTGTGGTTGTGGTGCAGAAGAAGGATGGGAGCAAGAGAGTTTGCTCAGACTATAGGGCTCTCAATAGGATAACTGTTTTCGATCCGGAGCCGATGAACACATCACAAACTTCTATTCAAACAAGACATATTTGGCTAATATTCAGGTACTACATAATAAACTTGACCTCGCAAGGGGTATGGCAAATTCTCAATAAACCAGTAGTGGACATGAGAACATAAACATAGATTCATCTAGACCGATCCACTCGGTCACTTCATTACTATTAAGTTACCGTTTGGATGGTGAAATCCGGGGCTAGACTCGTGCAGTGGCATGCGAAGGATTACTGGGCAACTCGTTTAATTGACTCGTAGAACTTTTACATCGACGACATCATTAATTCATTATACACTCCCAGACCTGGCCTGACTACTCTACACCAAGAGGTAATAACAAGATAGCGTAGAGGAAAGAAGGGTTCACGATATGCCCTACCAAACTGGTGAGTTTGCTTCCGTCAACGAGAAGAGAGATTTAGTCGGGGGATCAGTCCAACGATCTAGATTATGGCTAAAATGTCTCCACGAGGATAAACGTGATCATACTCTCAATGAAGACCAAGCCACCTAGGGAACAAAAAAACCAGGTTCGTTTCATTTTGGGTCTACTGGTATTTTACCGAAACAAGGCATTATCGTTAAGGAGATACGTACAAGGGTCGCCCGCCCCACTCACAGATCTTAACGAAAAAAGGGGAAACCAACCCAAAGTAAGATGGGGGATGAAAACCAAAGAAGGCGTTCTGAAGCTGAAGGAAAGCATTTGAGTTCAACCTATTTTGAAAAAATGCAGGACTGGATACAGACTTCACACTGCAGGTGGACGCCTCTGATTCGTCATTAGGATTTGTCCCTCCTCCAGGAGATAAGGTACACTACTAACACTCAGCAAGGCATATGGTAGTGAAGAAGCTCTCAGCTGACTCAACAAAGATACTCTAAAGCCTAGAAAGGAGGGGTTATACGATAGTGACTGGAAATCAAGAAGTTTGAGCGTATCTGTATTTGGGGAGGAAGTTTATCTTACAGGTCAGACCACGACCTTAACTCCATGAAACAAATAAGTAATACCATGAACTCATGGATTATAAGATGGTCGCTATTCCTTCAAAGGTATTAGATTTATTTTACATCACATTAGCGGCAAGGATAATGTGATAAGCGGATTACTTGAGCCGTTCATATACAAGCGTGGCAACTTTGGATTTCATACTGGTAAAAAAACAGCCGAAAGAAAAGGAGCACTACACATTGGGAGAGATAGACCTAAAAATATATCTTAATCTACAGCATGTAATATTAAGAGTGCTACAATTTACAAAGTAATTAGTTTGTCTTGTTGAGGGGCCTAAAATGTAACACGATGTACATGCCATATATAAATTTGTTTTCATAATCAATCTTCCCCTGTATTTGTTTACAATCCTCCCATTTTATAGCATGTAAATCGCGCCGCCCACCTCTACACACAGTATATATATATATATATGTATATATATCAGGATTAAGATTCTTTATATAATATGGAGTATTTAATATTATATTATCATTTTATTTATAACTTATATATATATATATTATATAATATATATAATAACTATATATATATATTATATATATATATATATATTATATATAGTATTTTAACAATAAGACTTTACACTTAAATTAACTTTATATCTGATATGAAATTACTGATAAGTTTGCTTTCGAAGACCTTAAAAATTGCTGTCCCTCTCTCGAGAATCTAACTAATTACACTCTAAAACCAGATTTAAACACTTTTTTAAAAATACATAATATAAATAAATAACACATTTAATAAAAGGTTAACAAAGAGAGAAATGATAATTGGAGTGGGCGTCTCTTCTCTTTCTTCTATTTTCATTACTTATATAGAAGTATTGAAAAAATCTTTGATATTACACTCCTATCTTTTATGAATTTTTTGATCATTAGATTTATCTAATAATTGAAAACCCTCGAGCACTCAATATTAAAATTATTTCCCTGTTGATATAAAAATGATTCTATCATCTGATTTATTTTTATCTTTGGACCGGAATAAAATATATGCTCCATCCCAATTCATAACAATGGTCTTCACGGGTCATGTGTCCAAAACTGCGCTGCTTTGATTCCCTCTTCTTATTCCTCCCTTGTGCTGGTCGATTCTAATTTCAAGGACTTTAAACGTTCTCCATAATATGATTCATTGCACATATTACACGAATATGATAAACACCTCCAATAGCCTCTCTTTTTGTAGTATTTGTTAATGACTAAGATGCGTGAGAGAGTCTCCGGGAAATTAAATGATGAAATTAATGTTAAATAAATGCTTAAGCATAAACTTAGATCTAGAAAAGGCGGAGAAAAAGGTACCACTTTGATATTTTCCAAATCAGGAGGAGAGTTTTCCCATTCAATCCCAGGAAGCTGGAATATGCTTGTTAATGTTTTCTTTTAATAAGATTTTGGGGATAGGCCTAATGAGAAAAGTTTGAAATATCACAATTAAATTTTCTTGTTGTTAAAAATTGGGGGTACAATAATCGAAAAGCCCTAAGGAACAATATAAACACTTATATTATTTTTAAAATATAAGGCTCAATAAGAGTAATAATGGAGAAGTTGATTTTTTTTGAGTTGGCTTACGATTACTTTATAGGTTAAATGAGTTCCTGTTTTGGGTAATTAATAGATCCAGAAAAGGTATGTGTTTCATTTTAATTGGCCTTCGAAAGTAAACGTGATAGAAGGAGTTAGATCGTTGATTTGAAAGAAAATTGATTATTGGGAAGATTTAGGTGCAATAGCAAAATAATCACATCATCAACATATCTCTTCCACAAGTAGACTTGCGAAAATAGGAGGGTAAGTGGAGAAAAAGCCTGGTTTCATAAAACTCCATCGAGATTGTTACACAGTTTGGGGCTTAAGTTTCCTCCCATGCTGGCTCCAAAAATTTTGTCGATAAAATTCATTTCGAAATGAAAACACTTTTGTGCCATGCATATTTGCAAAGCAGCTAAGTAAGATTTGGAATAAGAAATGGGGATCAATATGTGGCAATAGAACTCCGACAGCAATACTCTAAAACTGAAGGAATATGGGGACATTTATAGTGAGAAATAAGAATGTAACATCGAAGCGGACCAGAATATGGTCGTTTAGGAACAATTCTCCCCAACCTCCATCCAATTAAAAATTTCTATGCATTCTAAAACATGAGAAAGGAGAAGCTTTTCCAATTAATTGGAGAAAGAAAAGGAAGCCAAACCATATTAATGAGTTTTGAAAACACATCTCCGCGGGACGAAATGATTGGTCTGATTGGGATTCCTTCCTTGTGTAATTTAGGGATGCCGTATAAATACGGAAACACAGGATTAGAGACTGAACACCCATTTAAAGAACTTTCTGTTAGTATTAAAGGTTTGGGATCATGTCCTATTTTAAAATTGTTGAAATCAATCAGTCTTTTAGAAATTAATTTTACGTTTCTAGAGGGAAGGACCGAAGCTGTGTTTAGGTCCCGCAAGCGTCGCAGAGTAATGGCCCCATTTATATTGTGAATTGTTTTTTTAAATTGAGTCCATTTTAATAATGTGAATTGTTTTCTTTAAAATTCGACCCTATTTTAATACTGTGAATTGTTTTTTTTAAAATGTGAACTCTCTAATTTTTATTTTAATATTTATAAACCGAGATTGCAGTTCAAACTTATTATTACGTGAAATATTTTTGATTATCAATAATATCTAATTGTAGAACACTTTTAAATTTACGGGTAAAGATAAAGAAAAGAGTGGCGTCTAGAAGAAAATTAGCAAGTGCTTTTTTACATGATTGCTTAGCTGAAAAAGTTATTCCGAATTCTTTCAAAATAAATAATTACATCAACTTTGAAGGCACACCATTTCCAAAAGTTTACTCCTTACTAATAAGAAATCGATTAGCAACAATAAAAAGAGAATGTAATTATTTGTTCCATATGTGTAATAACCAATATAAAATATTGCAACGCAATCTACCCGCGGAAGTATTTAATAGAGGTATCTTTTTGATTAATCGAAGTATCGAGAGAGGTAATTATACCTACCGCGCACATTTACAACATAAACTTTTTAACTTGTGTTTAGATTCGCCTTGGACGCGTTTCTCCAATCATTTAAACATTACTGATCTTTCCGATTACCAGCAAAGTAAGATCTTGAAGCACAATTATTATTGGGATATCAGGCTTTCTATGGAATTTCAAATTATACACAACATATTTATAAAACTACTGTCTGCTTTTATAGCTTTACAAATAAAAAATCTTAATACCACTTTTGGTAATACACGTTATACCAAAATAAATACTTTTCTTCCTCCAGATATTGATCACAGGCTTATTGATTTGTGTTTTTTCGTAGCAAAAAAAATTTCTCCTCCTCACTTAAAAAGTATATAAGAAGAAATATATAATATTCATTCAGAGAACGAGATAAAGGTGGCTGGAGCTGTCATCTTTGAACATATTTTAGAGAGCTAACGATTCGACCAAGTTTCCAGAACTTGTTGGATGATACACGCACGATTTTATGAGCAGTTGAGTTCTGAGATCCGATCTATTCTGCGAGGTTTAGTATTTAATAGACATCTCAACCTTTTATACACAACAGAATTTAAAAAGTTTCAGTCTCTAACTGTGCCTTCCGTATCTCATACCGCATCCTAATTTATCAACGAAGTGAATGTGAGATCCACTAATCAGACCAATCATTTCGTCCCGCGGAG
>JABUQX010072091.1:0-2500 GCA_015478945.1 Trachelipus rathkii
TTTATATATATTAATAATATATTATACTAATATATTAATAACTTATATAATATATATATTATTATATAATATATATATAATATAATAATTATTATATATATACTATATATATATATATAATAATATATATAATAATCCTATTACTATAATATATTAAAACTGTCTCCTTGGTTCCCCAGAACTATGAAGGAGGTGAGTGCTCAATATTACCGATACAATCCTATGAAATCAGAAGGTCATGTATGATAAAGTCAGTTATAATGTAGGGCATAATATATGTAAGGTAGCTGAGATGACTATAGCTCATACCTATACAAGTCATAACCTGAATATAGATTATTAAATAATATATATTATATTATATACCATTAATATTATATATATATAATATATATATATAATATATATTTTATATATTTTATATATATATATATTAAATATATAATATATAATATATATTTATAATAATAATATATATATATAATTATTATTTATATATATAATATAATATATATTTAAATATTTTAATATATACTATATATATAATTAATCAAGTATGTAGCATTAGAAACATAAACAAATTAATTTTACAATCAAGCTTTTTTAATAATAATTATAATATATATATATAATATATATATATATTATTTATATATAATAATATAATTATTATATTATATGTATATATATTATAATATATATTATATTATATTAATTTATAATTATATTTATATAAATATATATATATGTATTATATATATATAATATATATATATATGTATATTAATTATATAATATATATATTAAGTATTAATATTATATATATAATATATATATAATTTATATATATATATATAAGTATTATATATATATAATTATATTATATATATATATATATATATATATATTATAATAATTTATATATATTATTATATATATATATATATATATATAATAATTTTATAATATATATATATATATTAATTATATTTATATATATAATATATATTAATAATATATATAAATATATATATATTTTATATTATATATATATATTATATTAATATAATATAATTATTATAATAATATATATAAATACTATATTATTATTATATAATATATATATAATATATATATATATATATTAATATTAATATAATTAAATTATATATAATTATATATATATATATTATATATAAATATAAATATATAAGTATATAATAATATATATATATAAAATATATATATTTATAACTTATAATTATATGATATTCATGATTCATGTATTAAATGCTATTAGTAGTGTTCTTTTTTCAGAATAGATTTATTTAATTAACTTATTCATTTAATATTAAATATAAATCATTATAATAAACCAATTTCTGGATAAGTAAAAAATCACTAGTAAACGTATATATTATTATATAATGTTCAAAAAATTATACATCATTTATAATTTTAAGTACATATAGTAGTATATCATTGGAGTTAAGTACTACTAGAGCTATGAATAATAAATTTATTTGTTATTCAATTATTATATTTGAAATGATTACTAATGTTCACTATATTAGGTTATGTTCACTTATCAATAATTTATAGTATATATATACTATCATTATTATTAATTATTATATATATCCAATTAGATTGATTCATGTACGTTGGATTTGAAGAACACTAGTTATGGCTCATCACTTATATATCATTGAATTTAATAACCAGTACATAGTATATATAGCTAATAAATATATATTACTTAATATATATATAAATCTGAGCTCATTTAAGTTGGGGGTGATGATATTCTTTGAATTATTATATTAGATTAATAAGAGTGTAATTTATTATCATTATTTTTCTATTATAGATAAGTTATATAAGATATTTATTTAAGACATGAATATGTACAGGGCAAATCTTAAAATTATAAGTAATGACATTATGTTGTTATTCAGGTTCCAGTGAGGCCATATCATAATTGTAGGCACTATATCTAGTACCTTATATGGCATTTATATATATGAATAATATTAATAATATATCTCTATTAATAATAATATATATAATCCTAATTACTTATATACTTGTTGTTAAATCTTATTAGAGGTATCTATTTATATAATAATTTAATAAATACAAATATCTTTAAGGATAAATTATAAAAAAGACTATGTATGGTAATAGATCAAGTCATTACATTACTCTCCATTAATGTCTTTTTAAATTAAGTTATTATAATTAATATATTGAGTGGCTCACTTACTAATATATAATATATTGAAAATAAGTAGCCACTTTATGCAGTTAACTTATATAGAGTCCTATATAATATATCACTAAATTAACTATAAAATATCAAATTAACTAATTAATAAATATATTAGTAACATTTTATGTACCCTTAATAGTGAAAAGTGTATTTTATTATTATTTTATGTTATAATAATATAATTATACTTAACAAAACTGACTACATATGTTGTTCTCATATAAGTAT
>JABUQX010072091.1:7500-22500 GCA_015478945.1 Trachelipus rathkii
TAGTAGGATTGGTTGTGTTTATGGTGATTGAGTTATTCTTTCGTGCTTTTTGGATGAATATTAAGCTTTATTTAGTATATGTTGAGGTGAGTTGTCGGTAGTGTGTTGGTGGGTGAGGTATAGTGTCGAGGTTGTAAGAGTGTGGGGGGTTTTGATAATTTGTAGCTTTACATTATTTATTATAAAATAGGAGTGCATTTGTATTAAGTAAGTAAGATTATTTTGATAATGACAGGGTAGTGTTGTGTGGGCGGTAGTATATGAGCGGGTTGTGATGTAGATATGAGAATAGTTAGTTGAGGGTATGTGGGTGAGATCAAGTGTGGTAGGTTAGTTGTGTAGGTGTATCTATGTTCGATGGAGTGATATGGATGGAGTTAAGTGGTGGCATTATGATGAGTGTAGGAGTATAATATATATTATTATTAAAATAATTATTATTATATATTATATATATATTATTTATTATTAATAATAATAATAATTATTATATATAATAATTAATTATTTATTATTATGAAAATGTATTAGTATCGTACTAGTATTTAATATATATTATTATATTAATAATATTATGTATATATTATATATAAAGCTTATATATAGGATATTATAGATATAATAATAATGTTATATATATTATTTTATATTATATATATTTAATATAATTATTAATTTTTATATTATATATAATATATTATATAATGTATTATAATTATTATATATTATTATATATTATATATTATATATTATATTATATTATATTATGTTTTTTATATATTATTTATTATTAATTATGTTATTTTATTAATAATATGTTATATAATTATTATTACAGTAAGGTGGTGAATAGGATATCTATCTTTATTATAATATTTATTATATTATAAATTTATTATATATATATATAATAATAATTATTGTATTAATTATAATATATTAATTATTATATATATTATATTATAGTATATTAATATAATTTATTATATTTTATATTTATTATTATATTATATATATATTAGATATATATTATATATTATATATATCTATTAATATAAAATATATCTACTCTGGATGTAATCAGTATATATATATATATATATTTATATATATATATATATATAATTAATTATATATATGATATAATTAATTAAATATATTTTGTTTTGTTTTTAAGTTTATATATAATAATCAATTATAAATTATTGAATAAATGAATAGTTTATATATATTCTATATTAGATATTATAGTAATGTATATAATATAAATGTAATTATGGATTAATATGATTATTCTTTAGTATACCTTTAATTTATAATACTCATTTATCTTTATTATATTATATATATATATAAGGATATATAGTAACGTATTATTGATATATATATATAAATATTAGATATATATATATTATTTATATTATATATTATTTGATATATATATATATATATATAATATATATAATATTAATATATAAATATATATATTATAATGATATTATATATATATATAATATATATATATATTAATATATTATATTATATTATTTAGTTGACTCTGTATCATTAAATAGATATATTATATTTATAAGTATATTATATCATATATATTAATATACTAAAAATATTATATTATATATATTATTTATTATATTATATATATAAATATATAATATATTCTTGATAATATATTTTATTCATATATGCTAATGAGAGTAATTATGTATATATAATATATATATATAATTATAGTATATATATAATATATACTATATTATATATATATTATCTATTATATATAGATATATATATATATTATATATAATATTAATATATATATTTATATTATAATTTTATATATATATATAATATATATATATATATATATATATATAAATATAGATTATATAATTAATAAATAGTAGATACTATTATTTACTCGTTTTATTTTAATATATAATAATAATATATATATAAATACTATATTAATTATTATATAATATATGTACTATTATATAAATCTTTATAACTATAATTTTTTATTATATTATATATTCTATATTATATTAATAATATAATATATATATAAAATATATATTATTATATATATTAATAATATATTAATATATATGTATTAATTATATATATAGTGATATATTAATTATATATATATATATATAATTTTTATATATATATGTATAATATTATATATATATATATATATATATATATAATAATAATAATATTATATATAATTAATAAATAATAAATAATATATATATAAATATATATTATTATATATATATATATATATATAATATATATTATATAATATATATAATATTATATTTATTATATAATATATATATTAGTATATATATATTATAATATATAATATTTATATATATTTATTAGTATATATATTAGTATATATATAATAATATATATATATAATATATAGTATATAGTATATATATATATATAATATATTATTATAATATATATATATATTATAATAATAATATTATTATGTGTTTATATATTTAATATTATATATATATATTAATATATATATATAAATAATTATATATATATATATATAATATATATAAAATATATTATATTATATATATATATATTTAAAATTACCTTGGAAAAATTGTTATATTTTCCGGATATTGATGGAAATGTGAAAGAGATTCTAGTAAATGCAATGAAAAATGGTATTTAAAATAAAAAAATCATTACCAGGGAAATTCTCGGTTTTGTTATCAACCCCTCAGGAATCCAATTGAAATAGAAATAGCTTAGGAAAAATTTTTCAAATTTTTAAATCGATTTGAATGTTGTTTTATTATTCTCAAATGAAAAAACACCATTCATTTTGTTATTGTTTTAATTAACATCAAATATCATAGATCCAATTATATTTTATTCATTATTATTATTATTATTATTATTATTATTATTATTATTATTATTATTATTATTATTATTATTATTATTATTATTATTATTATTATTATTATTATTATATTATTATTAATATGATTTATTATTATTATTTATTGATATATTCATTATAAATATTATTGATTTGATTTAATATATTATTAACATATTAATTTCATTATTATATATTATTATTATTGATTATTATTATTATTATTATTATTGATATTATCTATTTATTTATATTATTATTATGTATTAATTTTATTAATAATTTATTAGTATAAATTCATTATATTATTATTATTATTATTAAATGTATATTTTAAATTATTTATTATTTTAATATATATTACTTATTATATTATATTCTTATTATTATTGATTATTATTAATTATATATTATTAATTATTATTATTATTATTTTATTGTAGTTATTTTTTTGTATTATATTTATTTATATTATTATTAAATTATTATTATTAATTATTTATACAAATATCATTATTATGTTATTATTATTATTATTATTATTATTCTTTAATTATTATTATTATTCTTATTATTATTATTTTTTTTTATTGAGTGATTCTTGGTGTTTTTTCAAATCCTTACATTCTTAATTTCCTCATTTTGGATTTTTTTGTAATATGTATGTACAACATAATATATAATATATTAGTATATGAGCTGTTTAGATAATTTCGAACATTGATTATGATCACTTATATATGTATTGTATGTTATAATTATATAGTTAATTATTTATACTTTACTTATAAATAATATATATTATTCTAATTATTAGTATATAAATTAGTGTAATGATTATAAATTATAAATATAATTATGATATAATATATATATATAATATAAGAATTGATAAAATGATATATTCAAATACTATTTTATTTTTATATTATTTTGATATATATATATAGTATATGTATTATATATAATATATTTAATATAGTATATATATATATATTATATATTCTAATTATATTTATAATATATATATTAACGTATATTTGTACTTATATTATGATATATAATGATCTATTATATATATGTATAATATTAATATATATATATAAACTTTATGATTATTATAGATAGTACATAAATGGAAGGATAACATATATTAATATATATGTATATAAATATATAATATATATTTATATAATTAATAGTATTATATATATATATATACTATTATAATACTTATATCTCATATATTATACTTAAATATATATATAATAATATATAATATATATATACTTATATATATTAGTATAATTAATATATATACTTATTAATATATATATATTATAATATAATATATATATATATATATATATATATTTATAGTATATGTATAGTATATAATTATAATAATATATAAATATAACTATATATATATTGTATATATATATTATTTACATAATATATTATATATATATATATATATATATATATATATATATATATATTATATATAATATTTATATATTATATATATATATTATAATCAATATATATTATATAATAAATTATATATATATATATATATATATATATATATTATATATTATATATATAATATATATAACTATAATATACTTTATATAATATAGAATATAGTATATATATATTATATATATTTAGTATTATATACTATATATATATAATTATATATATATATTATATATTATTTATATATATCTAATATATATATATTTTATATATTAACAATACTTAAAGAAATCCCTAAACCAACTAAAATATTCTGAATGGAAGAAAATCTACGATATCCGTCTTTTTATAATGAATTTTTCGTAAGTTGTTTCAAAATAACGTATGGAATAATGCTATTTACAAAGACACAACAGGTTTATCAAAATTCAATTAAAATCTTTAACCAAGTTAATTAAGTCCCCTATCCGTAATTTTAAGGATAGAAATTTTAAAATTAAGGTTTTGTTTTTATCTGGACTAGATGAGTATGTCAAAGTAGGTGTGTTATAGAAACGGAATAGGTCAAATTTAGTTAATTCAATAGCTAAAAAATTCATTAAATAAATATCAATTTTTAAATTTATTTTAGGAATAAGGCATTCAAGGTTTAGAAAAGGTTCAAATTTTAAAGTCTATGTTTAGAAAAAGTTCAAATTAAAATTCAAGATTTTAGGAATAATGCAAATTTAAAATTCAGGTTTAGAAAGGTAAAGCAGATCAAGTTAAAATACTGAGTATGTTGGAATAAACAATTAAAATCAGGTGACCAAAAAAGTTAAAAGACGAGGACGAAATTTGGTAGTAAGAATGTAAGATTTAATACATATTTATGATTAACGTTTATTTGGAAAAGTTAAAATAAGTTTTTGAGTATAAAAGAATAAAATCCAAATATTAAAGAAAACTATTAGTTGCAAGGTATCGATATGATTCGATAATCCGGATAGCACAAAAGGTATAAGTTCCATTATCGTTCCGTTAATTAAAGGTTGGAATGGACCAGATTTGGTTGGTGGTTGCCGGTAATGGGCTGGAATCATGGGTTGCCATGATTGGCATGATTGCCGTTAATGTATGATTTTATTAATTATTATTATTTATTATTATTATTATTTTATTTTATTCATTACTTATTATTCTTATTATTTTATAATTATTATTAATTATTATTATTATTATTAATTATTATTATTTATTTTATGTATTATAGTATTATTATTATATTATTAGTTATTATTTATTTTTATTATTTTATTAATTAATTATATATTATTATTATTAATTTTTATTATTATTAATTATTATCTTTTTTATTATTATTATTATTATTATTATTATTCTTACTATTATTATTATTATTATTATTAAATTATTATTATGAACTTTTTTACCCTTCTTATTGACTTCTTATTTAATATATTATGAATTAGTACTGATGATCATTACTATGATACCATGTGACGGGTGCAGTTATTATTAAATATGTCTTTGTAGTATATTTTTGTTCGATTTATTCTTATAATTTTAAATAACGATATTATTCATTTTTATTATTTTATTAAGCTCCTTTATTGAATTATTATTATTATTATTTACTTATTATTATTATCGTATTATTATTATTATTATTGCAGTTGCAATTGTTATTGCGGTATCACTTATTATTTTATTATTTTATTTTTATTATTAATTTATTATTATTATTGATTCATTTTATTATTTTATTAATTATTATTATATTATGTATGTATTATTATTATTTAATTTATTTTCATTTATTTATTATATTGATATTATATTATTATTTATTAATTATTGCTCTAATTATTATTATTGCAGTTGCGCCGTTATTGAATATTTTAATTATATTTATTAATTATTATTATTTATTTATTATTATTATTATTATTATTATTATTATTATTATTTATGCATATTTTTATTAAGAAATAAAAAATTTTCAGGTTTTTTAAAAAAATTAATATAAAATTTAGTATTTTGTATTAGTATAATATTATTATTATTATTATATTATATTAATTATTAATTATTATTTCTGAACATTATTGTTTTTTAAATAAATATCTGCTATTATTATTATTATTATTAATTAAATATTAATTATTAATTATTATTATTATTATTATTATTAATTATTATTATTATTATTATTATTAATTATTATTATTATTTATTATTATTAATTATTATTTTGGTAATAGTCCGCAGCCGTTATTGCAGTTGCAGTTATTATTATACATTATTATTATTCAAATACTATATTACTACTATTACTTATTATTATTATTTATTATTATCATTATTATTATTATTATTATTATTATTATATTATTACTATTAATTTTTTATTATTTTTATTATTAATTTTTATTATTAATTTTTTGATTATTATTGAATTAGTAATTCAGTATTGTTACTACTACTACTACTATGATTACTACTACTATTATTATTATTATTATTATTATTATTATTATTATATATTTATATTATATATTTATGATATTTGATTATTGTATTTATTAATAGTTGTTTAATATTACATTATTAATTGGGTTTGGTTGATTTGGTCTATTATTGAAGATCTAGATTATTATTAGATGTAATTCATTGTATATTATTGATAGTAGTTATTATTTTATTATTATTATTATTCATTTTATTATTTATTATATTATTCTTATTTATTTTATTATTATTATTGACTAGCTACGTTAAACAGACTACTACTAGTTAGTTTATAATACCTACTTGAACTGGAAATTGTGAAGGAAAATTACCGAATAAAATTTATGGTGGTTATTATTTATTATTATTATTCTAAGCGAGTGTATGTATCTAAAGTATTACTTATATAAGTTTCACTGTAGGTTTCTAACTACTAGCTCACTAAAAATCTTGACTAGACTTACTATCAATTACATTATTTACGCTACTATCCTACTGACGTGTGTGGACTACGTTTACTACTAAATTATTTATTATTATTATTATTATTTAGTTTATTATTTATTTACATTATATTATATTATTATTATCTTTATTAGATATTGATTATTATATTATATGTATTATTATTATCTATATTTATTATTATTATTATTTACTACACTACTACTGTACTTACCCTATTCACTACTGATACTTTACGAGTCTAGTGTAAGGACATGATTCAATATGTATTTTATTTATTATATGATTTTATTATTAATTAATTATTATTATATTATTAGTTATTATTATTTTATTATTATTATTATTAATATATTATATTATTATAATTATTATTAGTTATATTTATTATATTATTATTCATATTATGGTTTTTTAGTAATGAGTTTATTTTAATCAGCCACTCTTCGGGTTTCACATTGTTCAGTGCTAGTGGGAGCACCGGAACCAGAACTACATTAGAGCAACTGGTTTGTGTAATGGACTGAAAGGGATTGGAGCCAAGGCTTTCGAAATCGTGGACATTTGACTGGGACGTCAGGGAGCGAATAAATCCCCAACGCAGATTAATTTACATCGTTAATAATTTAGTGGCGGTTGCCAAAGATATTGGATATAGTCCTCACTGGAGGTTAACAACAATTATAGCTGCTCTCATGTACATATTGTAAAATAAAGTGTGGTTTTTCATCGTCTTTCAAGATAGCTACCTTCCGTTGCCAAGAACGAACTCTTTTATTTATTAACAATTTGAATCTATAGAACCCATACAGTTACAACTGGTGGCTCGTAACTTTCTTGGACGGAAGATCAACAGCAGATTGAGAGCAGCGGTACTACAAGAGGTCAAAAACAAAAGCTAAGTACAGGGAATATTATATTACAAGTTGTGGGTGAGGATTATTTTGTTTGGGAAAGCACCGGTGGGTGGGTTCTGAGCTAAAAAAAAAAAAAAAAAAAAAAAAAAAAAGAATAAGAAATAAAATAAACAATGTGAATAGAGTCACAAGGTTTTGGGTGTAGTCAAAGGAAATTTTTTTTCTTCTGCCGTTGCCACTTTGTTTTTGTTTTGCATATATTTTGCGCCTCAGTAAAAAATTTAAGATGGGAAGCGCGGACGAAATCAAAAGTGATAAACCGCAAGAGAAGTTCAGTCCAATAGAACTCCTGAATATGTTACAAGAGTCATTAACAGTTGGAGGAAACGATCTGGACTTCAACAGTATAACAGACAGTGTAGTGGGTCTTGCCCAGGCATTACAAATGAAAAAAGCGAGCACAAGCCAACCACAAGAGACAGAAATAGTAAAAGGGAGCCCTAATTTGGGACAAAACTTGAACATAAAACAGGACGACCGAACGCGACACGGAACAACTAAGAAGAAATACAGGAGAAACAGAATGTACGATATGAATTGAAATACAGAAATGATACTTCGGATGAAGTAGAGAGTAGTGCTTTCAGAGGTAGGAGTGATGGTAACAACGAAAGTGACCAAGAACAAGCAAGAAAGAAAAGAAATAAGAAGAAAAGGACAGCCAGAAAGTATACTGTAGATGAGAGCTCGGCTACAGAAAACGATCATGTTGAAGACGTTGAAGACAGCGAACGGGACAAAGGGGGAAAGCTGTGGCTGAATAGACTGGTCGAGTTAGAGAAAACGGGGATGGAGCCAAGTATGGCAGTAAATAGAGTTCTTATCATTCTGGCTGGGAGAGACGTTTGGGGTTTTAGAACGTTCAATGGTTCAGTTATGTAGAGTCGTTATAGCTGCAGCATAGTGTGAAAGGCTGTCAAGTCCCTTGTTAAAATTATGGCAAGAACTGGAACTGTAAAGATCTGTTCTAATTATTCCTCAATCGTAATCTAATTGCGGATCGTAAACGATTATTTGAACAGATACCAGTAGGACATAAATGCGCAATGCAGAACATAAGACTAGAGAGATAGGATGATGAATATGCACGTTTGGGGCGGGTAAGACTTGTATGCGAAACTTTTTTGAGGTCATCGTTGAGGACTCATTAACCGCATCTACCGGGCTCCAAAAATTGAAGTTACTACAACTGATAGTGAAAGACCTGAGTAGTTGGTGTAAAGGAGGAGAAAGATTAAATGAGAATTATTAGGTTTAACAACAGGGAGTTTTTGATTTGGAGATCGAATATGTAAAATGAAGAGGAATGAGATAAAGTTAGCAGAAGTTTGTGACCTCTAAAGGTATGAACGAACGTACTGAGACATGCCCACAAGCGAGGAACAGGCATCGTATGAAGATGTGCTGAAAAATAAACAATTGGGGTGCAAAGAATTTTGTTTTTTGTTGTTCTGTCCGAAAAAACATGGGTAAGGAGGATGTTTCAGAGTAAATGTGCCGGACTTGTGAGTTAGGTGGAGAGAAGTAGAATGAAACTTGTTCATAAGATTAGATGGAAAGATGTCGGTCACTTGGGCTCAGAAGAAGAAGATAAATCTTCTGGAAGAACAGAGAAAACAGAGGAAACCGAAGCTGCCCTGCAATTTCCAATAATTGGAGTCGACGTTAAAGGGAGAGAAAGACAGAAAGAGACCCACGATATGCCATGACAGGGTACCGTACGGTTCAGATGCCGTATGCCTCTCCTCCATGATGGGATACATGAAGGGATTCTACTGACCAGGAATCACTGACCGTATGAGCAAAGCAATGTGAAGAGGTGGGTTTAGCTGACTGGCGATAGAAAAGAACATAAAGAAGCTGCCTTTTTTTGGTTTAGTAATGTAGGGGAGGTCTATTAGAGGGTTGGTTTGTGTGGTAGGGTAGGCGTGGACGTACTACAACTATGCATTTCGTCCATACGATTGTGGAAATGAAATACCAGGACATGCGACATGGACGTCAATCCAAGGTTCAGAGCCGAAAGAGGTGTTGTTGTAAACGATACGCTGAGAATAATGGAGCCGCTTATGGACTCACAGACGGGGTTTGATTGACGAGAGTGTGGTTGTGTGCGAAGTAAAGTGGGCGACGATATTTGTGGATTCTGCCACTATAATGAGGCAAGAATGGAAGAACTGAAAAAGAAGAGAAAACCAAAAGTCTCGGGAAACGAGAACGCTCCGCCATTATCGGGAGTGGGCCGGAGCCAACCAGAGTAATGGAAGCACAAGCAAGTATCCCGGTTAACCAAGGGTGGTCAATACTGAATCCGGAGGCAAGAGAGTTTGTGACGACGGGCCTTAGCCCTTTACAGCAACGACCAGCAAAAATAAGAAAGACAATAGATGAAACAGCAGATGAGGTAACAACTGGGGTTTATAGAACTAATGGGAGGAATAATTATGGTAGAGATGACAGTATCCAGTTGACACCATTATTACGGTTTAAAATACAGCTTGATAGTAAAGAAACGCTTGCCATAATGTTTGATTAGAGATACTCTGAGTGTTTGATAGTGAGGAAACGCTTGCCATAATATTGACATGATATCAGAGAGTCCACTAGATAGCTGAGGAGAAAAGAGTTACTTATTTTGAAATATGGAAAAGAGATTTTTATTATAATAGAGCGTAGATTCTTACGTCGAGAAGATGACGCATATGATCGAATTGAAAATACTGGTTTGACGAGACGTTATTATGGTAGTTATTAGAGTGAGAGGCTATGGTGGTGTATAGGGGGACCATCTCACGCACAGTAATCCCGTAGACCGTACTTGAGAGTGACCATTGACCGGATTGAGTACGGTCGATTTGAATTTATAGTAGTAAAGTATCTGAAAGAAGGTGTCATCTTGGGAATGCCTTTCCTAACAAAGAATCAGATTAAGTTAAATGTAGCAGAAAAGACGTTTACGCGTTATGGTGAGACGGGCATTATAGAGCATGTACATTTGCCAACTGACCCTGGAAATTGTGTTCGGGTCGTAACTGCACTCCCAGTTTACGTTGTGGAAGGTATAGCCATCATAGAGGATGGATGGGTTCGTGTGAAAGCATGTTGGAAGTCGGAACAGATCACACCAAGAACTGGTACAGAATGGGAAAGCGAACGTTCGGAAGAATTATTGATTGACAACAAAGAAGAAAAGAATAAAAGGGGTTATAATAAAAGATTCAGGATGCTGCCGGGATTAGTGAAATGGAAAGACAATCAAGGAGAAGTGTTGGTGAAGAAATTGACCGCCGGAAGAACATATTTGGGGAAGGGTGAGATCCTCGGCACAGCACACTTGATGGTGGATGAGGGTGATTTGATAAAGTTCGAAGCAAAAACGTGTGCAGTAAATACTATAATACAAGAGCCACCGGAACAACCAGTCATTGAACAAGAGTGGACGAAAGAAAGATTGAGTGACGAAATAGAATTTATGGAAGAGTTAACAACTGAACATCGTGAGAAGATAACAGAAGCATTATGGGACTACCGATCGGTATTTAGCAGAAGTGATGCAGATGTGAGCAGGAGATCGATGACACCTTAGAAAATCAAATTACACGATTACACCCCAATTTACCAAAGAGCAAGAAGGTTCGACCAGAGAACGAATGATGAAATAGAAAGTCAAGTGAGGGAGCTGTGTCTGAGAGACATTGTGGAACCTTGTGCTTCAGAGTGGAGTTTTCCTATAGTTCCGATTAGAAAAAAAGATGGTACATTACGTTTATGCGTAGACTACCGGAGACTTAATAAAGTAACTGAGGTTGACCGATTTCCCATGACCAACATCACCGAAACGATCTTCGGTTGTCATGGAGCTTACTATTTTACAAGTATGGACCTGGTTAAGGGGTATTACCAGATGCAGTTGGAGGAAGATAGCAAAGACTATACTGCATTTTCCACGGTAAGCGGGCAATACAGGTTTAAAAGATTGAGCTTTGGACTCAAGAATGGGCCAGCTGCGTTCCAGAGGGAAATGCAACGGATATTAACTGGATTTAGTAGGGATAAAGTCGTAATTTATGTAGATGATGTGCTTTTGATCTCGAAGGGATTCGATGAGCATCTAACCTTAATAAAACGTGTCCTCCAGAAGTTTTGTGAAGCTAATGTAAAAATTAAAGTGAGTAAATGTAAATGGGTACAAAAGGAAGTTCAATTTTTAGGCCATATAATTGGCAGAACCGGTATAAGAAAGCTGCCGGAATACGTAAATCAAATCGACAAATTAGAAAAGCCGAAGAATGTTGGAGAATTAAGAAGATATCTTGGAATGATTAACTTCCAGAGGAAATTCATTCGAAATTGTTCAGAAGTGGCGGCACCTCTTAGTGTGCTAACTGGTGGAAAAAGAAAAGATTTGATCGAATGGACGACGGAAAGAACTAAATCATTTGAAGAATTAAAAAGGCGGATGAAGGATTCAGTAGAATTGGCGTTCCCAGATTTTTCATCACATGCGAAAAAGTTAGAATTGTTTGTAGATGCTAGCGGAACTGGTATGGGGGCTGGCCTTTGCCAAAAGCAGAATGGAGAAAGAAGGGTAATTGCGTATAATTCCCATTCATTTAGCGCTTGTGAGAGAAGAGCGTCGACCATAGAAAGAGAACTGTTGGCTATAAGATGGGGTATTAAAAGTTTTAGACCGTTCCTGTTGGGGCAGGCTTTCATTCTTTATACTGATCATAGACCATTGGTCTATTTAGATACAATGAAGTTGGTGGACAGTAAATTGGCACGCGTCTTGGATGATCTCAGCGAATATAGTTTTGAAATTCAATATTATCCTGGAAAAGAAAATGTGTTTGCGGACACCTGGTCCAGGTGCCACGGCAGTATTGAGGAGAGAGCGGAAGTCGTTGACCCCCTTGCGCTCCCAAAGGGATTGCTGTTGGTGAAATTAGTTCCAGGAGGAGCAGACTCCCTGTTTCAAAGCCTAAAGATTGTTTTAGATAACGCCCATCTGGAAGGAGTTCCAAGGAATTTTAGAAACCTGCGGGAAGTTTTGTTGGATAAGCTTATTTTGGAAAGGAGGGTATACGGGATAGAGAAACGGGCAAAAGCAGTAAAATACTTAAGAGCACTGAAAGAACCTGGAAGAGAGCCTGTGCCTGAAGTACTATTGGCAGCCAGCGATGTTTTCAAAGTAAAGATATGGCTCCATCATGGAACATGCTGTTCGGTGGCTTATATTGGCCCCAAGATGAGAGAAGAAGAACACCTGGAGGATGTGCACTTGCAGGTGCTGGGAGGAAGCCATTTTAATCCCTTAAAAGATAATGACACATTCAGCCCAACAAATTGGAATACCATGACGGAAGAAATACCAATCATTTCGGATAACGAGGAAGAATTTCAAGAAGATGGACAGGATACTGATGGGGAACATCCTCAAGAGGAAGAAGAAGCAAGTGAGGATGAAGAAACTAACTTGTTGAGTCACCATTATGGTGAAGGATTGGAGATAAATCTGTTGATGAAAGAAAGAGGCCACATTTCAAGACTGAGCTGTAACCACATTTTGAAGGGGGTTGCCTGGAAAGAAGTGTGTATAGGGGAGGTGACAAAATGTGCGTTTCTAGACACTGGTGCAGTGATCAGTTTAATACAGGAGGCCGTCGTACATGATCTTACGCAATTTGGGCACATACGACGAGAATGGCCAGTGGAAGTAATGCTTAATGGTGTGGGCACCGGGGAGGTGGAGTGTACAAGAGCAGTGGAAGTCACCATAAACACGAAATATCGACAGGTGACATTGCCATTGGTGGTGGTTAAAGATGAGTATATCCCAGCTTGCCTCTTGTTGGGCATGAACTATCTTGTAGAAACTGAAGCAGTTCTAGATTTTGGTGAAGGAATAATTTCGCATGGTGAAGATTCTGAGAATGTGAGTGACACGTTTATAACAACGGTGGCGGTAAATAATGTATCGGTTAACAGAAACAGTAGTCAATTAATGGAAATAGCGCCAGAAGAGATTATGAAATTACAAAGTAGATCAGAAGCTATAAAAACTTTGAGAGAGAGGGTGAGAAATGGCCAACAAATTGAGAAGACCGATCTCTTAAAAGAATTTTACCGGTACAGAGAAGATTTTGCCATAAACCAAGGAATTTTAGTGAAGAAACTGGGAACAAATTATTATAGTGCAGTGGTGGGATTCAGACAACTTGTACATGTAAGCGTGACCATACACAGAAATCTTGCGCACATAGGACGAGACAAATTATTAGATGCAGTAGTGAAGTATGTGTGGCACCCAAAAATATACACAGTGGTTCAGGAAGTATGCAGGACTTGCCCGAAGTGCCAACTAATGAAGATTGAGCATACGGTAGTATACCCACCTATCTGGAAGATAGAAGTGAAGAATCCATTTGAGATGGTTGCCGTGGACGTTATGTCCATGCCAAAAACGAGATTGGGAAATGTAGCATGCCTGGTTGCAATTGATCATTGTAGTAAATGGGCAATGGTGAGGCCACTGAAAAATAAGGTAGCAAAAAGTGTATCGGATGCATTTGAATATCATATGTTACCAAGTTTCATACATGCACCGTACAAGATACTGACTGATAATGGAGTGGAGTTTAGGAGTCGGAAGTTCGAACAGATGTTGAGGAGCTATGG
>JABUQX010072091.1:30000-31063 GCA_015478945.1 Trachelipus rathkii
CAGAAATTATACTAATTCAGCTTATTTATAAAGCAAAGTTATCATTGGGTGAACCTGGTGAACGTTTTGTATGACCATCATGGCCCTTTCTTACCTGAGATGTCAAAAAAAAGAAGTCCAAATTGTTTAAGATGGTATGGTAATTAAATTTCTGCTTTTTACTAATGTCATTAACTTAGTTTGACAATATAAAGTTATCTTCCTGAGAATTCCTCACAATATTCCCCAGCTCTGTTTGTTTATATCTGTAAGTATAGTTATGCCCATATAAATACTAAACAAAAAATTAATATCAAAAAACATTCTCAAATGGTGTTAATGTTTCACTTTCTACCATTTATATGTCATATTTGTGTGAATTTCCGAGATATAAAAAGTATGTTATGAGCGATGAATTAGAAGGACAACAAAAACTCTTAGACATAACGGAAAATGTAATTAAGAGATTATGCTTGAAATTAAATGTAGATAAAAGTACAGTGATTGCGTTTTGTAATAGATCAACTAAAAATAAGGATGAATTAGTTAAAGTAAAGATTTCTCAGGGTTTTCTAAAATGTTCTATGGAAACTAAATATCTTGGCTCTATTTTAAATAAAAATCTAGAAGAAAAATCTGACGTTAGACGAGCTAGGGATAAATTTCTAGGAAAATTTAATGTTATTTTAAGAAGATTTGGTTCCTTAAGATCGGATATTGTTCTCTTCTTAATGAAATCATTTTGTATGCCATTCTATGGAGCTAATTTATGGATGAATAAGTATAATATTAGTCAAGTTTACAGACAGTTTGAAGTTAGTTTTCACAATGCTTTAAAAAAAGTTTATGGAATTTCGAATAGGAGTAGTAATCATTTTATTTGTAATTCATTGGAATGGCTCATGTTTGATCATTATTTAAACAATTTGAAATTATGCACTGTATTTAGATTATTTAATAAGCCATGTAACTTTGTTTATAAAAATGTAATATTGAAAAGGGGTATTTTAGTTAAAGATATTGAAGAAACATTTGCAACTAAATATGGAGTCATTAATTTATTTGATAATGATTTGGATGCACT
>JABUQX010072092.1:0-27500 GCA_015478945.1 Trachelipus rathkii
GAAATGTAAATATAAGATTTTTTGACCCTTAACAACAAAATAATTAAAAGAACTCTGTTAAACTAATTACCTTAAGATAATCGCAGAAAATGGCTTCATTCACTTTCCAGTATGAAGAATAGAAGTATAAAGAGTATAAATTAAGTCAAAGAAACAGATAAAGTTAGCAAAGTTCATGAAAGTGCTCCCCAAATTATGAACATTCACTCCATTTAAAATAATACCATTAAATAATATAACCAATATTCGAATTAATATATACTCGATAATTAATCATTATTTACATAAAATAATAACGCTCCAATATTTAAATCAATATTTTCCATATATAATACCTCGAATATTCTATTAAATCTACTCACTTTCAAGTATGAAATATAAGAAAATATAGACCATAAAGTAAGTAAAAGAAAACAGATAAAGTCACCAAAGTTATTGAAAGTTCTCTCCTTTGATTCGACTCTCCAATGATATGCTCCTATCTCCGTTACACAAGCTAAGTTACCTTAAACTATATATTTGAAAAAATATTCGAATTCTAAATTATTCTTAATTACATTACAATGCAAATACGTAAATCAGTATTAAATCTTTACTTGGTGTCATTCCTAAAAAAGAAAAAAAGAAAAAAACAAATTAAATAAGACTGTACATACTAAATATGGACTTCAACTAAAGTAAATTAGCATGGCCTCCCTCTCGAACAGAGTTCCACTACATATGTAACTAAATCAGGTATATTATAATTTACTTTTTTTCTTTTTCACCCCCTAATTACATCCCAAATCCCCTCTCAATTCCATTAGATATTTTCTGTTATTTTTCTTTGTTAAGCCATCTGCTAATTGCAATCTAGAATTTACCCACTCCACCGAGTGTACCACCCCTCTATCTAATTTTTCTTTTAGGTTTGACAGCTCGATTCTCAGTATTCTATTCTTAACTCCCTTTGTAGAGTAGATACTATCCTTTAATGATTTACAGTCTGTCATTGCTATAATATTTATGTTATCATTGTTCATTGTTAGTTCTTCCCAAAGATATTTAATATACTCCCCCCATTCAACGGCTTCCACCATGCTTAGGGTTTCAGCTGACAAAGTGGAACTTACCACCCTTTTTGCTATTTTCGATTTCCATAACAATGGGCAAATATTGCCCACTGTATCTTTCATCCTTATACAATAACCAATCTGGGTTCTCCCACCACTTATATTACCAAATGAGGCGTCAGAGTAAACCTCCAACCTCATTCTGCCTTTCTTCAATTTCGGTATTCTCATGTAAATTTCCTCTTTGATTGCTCTTTCTGCTACATTGATCAAATCTTTATAGTTACCAACTGTGGCCTCCTTCATATTTCGCCCTAAACAACTTACATCGAAACTCAGATCAGGCCGTGTATTTTGGGACATTTTAATTTTCCTAAAAGGGATCTATACATTGTCATCTCCTCATCACTAAGTTTTTCCTCCTTTTTTTCCTTATTTATTATCCTTATTCCTAACCTATCTCTAGTGTAACTCCTCTGACTCAATACCATATCACCATGTTTCTCCTGCTTTACACATTCTACACTAAAAATTTGCTTTCTCCTTTCTGCACTTTAATTCTTTCTTTACTTTGGAATAATCGTATGCACACAAATTCTTTATTGCCCCATAAAATAAGGTCATATACAAGGATACCAATTATGGCCACAACACTTTCCCAATCTTATTTCCACTTAAATATGTATTATCGGATTTTAACTTTTTTCTGTCCTCAACTCCCAGGTTAACTTCTACGATGACATTTCACTACCATTTTCGGCTCGCACCTTATATAAACGCATATACGGTTGTTCGTTTTAATTCCAGCAAGCTTTAACGTTTTGGAGCTTCTTTTGGGGTTGTTTACACTTCTCTTCATTTGCTTGGCTGCAATGTAAGACTGTTTTAACATTATTGTGTCTTGGCTCATGGCATCACACACAAGAAGGGATTATTTATCAATCCTTCTATACAAACAAGTTGGGGCTTCACAGACCACTAGTGTAACTCACGGTATTCCTTTCATAAAACCTCACAACCAAACGGCGCTTCCATATCCTGCCTCTCTTCTCCTTTCGAGTAATTATCCACTTAGTTTTTAACACCTTACTTTTAGTTCATATTTCCTCAAAGATCATTGGTTTTCTTCCAACTCCACCTGAGTCTTCGTTTCTTCAATTTTTTTTTCCGTAAGTCTGTGTCTGTGCAATTAAAATACACCACCTCTCCTTACTATACTAGATATATTTTTCATGATTTATCTAATATAATTAATCTTCCCTTAGGTCAGCCCAGAACTCTTCCTCAGAATCTAATCACTAGCGTTATAATTTGTCCATGCATATGTTTCATCTGCTCTTCACATCACCTAAATTATCACACTAACTATCCTAGCTCCCTTCATACATTCCGCCAGTCTTATAGATAGTTCTTTCTCTTCTAAGGTCCTCGACTTAATCTGCTTCCGCAACTTCTCCTCCTCCACCACTTCTCCTACCTCTTCTTCTTCTTTCTTGCAAATTCTTCTTCTTCTTCTTACATCTTCTCTTCTCACATACTTCAACAAGGAGACACAACCATAACTCCTCACTTCCCTCCTTACCATGATTCACTCCCTGTATTCTCGTTGTGTATTTTGTTAACTTCTCTGATTAAAGCACCATGCTTAACCATTACTATTTTGCCATCTCTCCCTATTATTTTCCCAGGGCCTCTCCATTTCTCCTCTCCCTTTTTCTTGTAGTATACCTTATCTCCTACTTGGGCTTCTTCAATCTTATGCTCTCTCACTCTCCCTTTTAATGCTCTTTTAATTCTATCTCTACATTCCTTCCCTTGCACATTCTCTTTACTATACCTTGTATCCTCATTAATTCTTTTAATTTTTCTCCCTCTATCTCTTCCTCAAGTTCAGTTGGACTCAGTTGTTCCATTTCTCGTTCTCCTCTGTAATAGATTCCAAAGACCTTTTGGTTAGGGGAATAACCACCACTCATTATCCTATCATTTTTTGCACTTACCATCCACAGTAGGATCCATTCTTTTCCTTTTACACCGTCCTCTTTTAATTTCCTCATACCTTCTTTCAAAATACCCACTGTCTTTTCACTCTTCCCGTTACTCCATGGGCTCTCACTGGCTGTACACATCATTTCTATTCCCCATTTTTCAGTGAATTCTATCATTTCCTCATTCTGAAACTCTCTACCCCCATCTGTTATTATTTTTTGAGGGGCACCGAAGTAACTTACCCACTTTTCCATTATACATTCCAAGCTGTTTGAGGGTCTCTTATCCCTTAGCCACTTTGCCTGACAGTAGTGCGTCGCCCAATCTACCATGACAAGAAATTTTTCACCTTCTAGTTCTCCTATATCCATGGACAAAACTTCATTGAAATTCTGTGCTAGAGGCATTCCTACTATTGGTCTTCCAGGATTTTTCTTATACTTTCGACAAGTCTCGCAATCACTACATACCTCCTGTAGTAATTTTAACCTTTCTCCTTTCACACTCTTAAAAGTAGCATCATTATCCCAGGCTTTACATATCATTTGTTTAAGTTTTTCATATGCAACATGGCCGAATTGTAGATGCACCTCCTACAAATCATTTTCACAATTTCTCTATATCGTTTATGGCATTCGTTTCCACCGCAGTGTTAACCACAGCGTTTTTATCATAGCTCAACCATCTCTTAGACTTATTCTTATGTGACCGTTTGAGATATCTATGTGATTGGTATTTATGTTTTATTGATGAGTGGTTACATTGCATATACCTATAAAAATCTATCTTCGCACCTAACTTATCTAAAACTTGTAGTTCCTATGAACCATGAATATTCCCGGACGCACTTCGTTTCAAGAATGCCTACTTACCACCTAAATCTATGTAATCAAACTTGAGATCTATGCATTTTATATTCCTGCTCCCAACCAGTATGTCTCACCTTCCTTCTCGTGACTGCCCTCATGCTGCAACTCCTATTCCGCTAATCTAATGTTGTTAAAATCGCTTCCTAGTCAGAATTCCCCAACAACTATTTGCTACACGCCTGTATCAACTATGCATATTATCTCCCAATTTAGTCTTCTACCATCTGTTTGTTTGCACCGAATTAGTACTACTTCTTTATTTGTCTTTTTCTTTTCGCTACGTTCACTGCAAGCATTAGCTAAATGTCCTTTTTCTTTACATCTATAACATTCCTTGTCTTTCAACCAACATTCTTCAGACACATGACCTTTCTTTCCACATCCATCACATTCCCTCTCATTTTTCTTAGGTTCAGTGCAAAATCGTTGTGTATGTCTACTTCTACAGTATAGCAGTAATTCTTGCTCAGAGATATATATCACTCTTATCCCCACGTACTCCATATTTCTTCATATTCTAGGTTATGATAATCTTACTCATAATCCATTTACACAGACTAGTTACTCTGCAAATGACAAGTATCGGCCCTCGCAAAGCTCCCCAGCATTAATTTCTCTCAGCACTCCGTACAACGCTGCTATCGTCCACCAAAAACAACTCCTTGCCTTATGTTGTCTCCCAATTCTGTCTTAGCCAGCGGCGGTGCATCTCGCTTAGGCTACCCTGCAAACGACTCACATAAATTCCTTGGTATTATCTTCAGTTGCCATCCTCTCTATTCTCGAAGAAAGCACTCTCATCTGTCGGCATCTTATCCCTTTTTCTATCGCTTCTGTATTGAAAATAATAATCATTTTATTCTTATACCAGCGCTACTTGGTAGCTCATGTCTTGGTAGTCCTCCACTAGTTTCCGGCAGGGTTGCTCCAGACAATGAGCGGCTTCTGATGGATAAGCCGGGTATTTGTCAACTTTTTGTTTCTCAAATCAAATCTTCCACTTTCTTTCCATCCAAAAACTCTCATCTCTTTCATGTCATACCGCAGGGCACTTCTCGCTCTTCTACCTTATCAACTGCTTTTACATCATCTGAACCCATCGTCGTTCCAGGTATGTAAGATTTATAATGATATAAATAAAGATTTGACGCTACGACAAAAAATCAAGAATCTGTTAAATAATTACTAATCATCCTGCAGAATGGATCTATTCACTTTCAGTATGATTTAGAGTATAAAGAGTATAAATTAGGTCAAAGAAACAGATAAAGTTAGCCAAGTTCATGAAAGTGCTCCCCAAATTATGAACATTCACTCCATTTAAAATAATACCATTAAATAATATAATCAATATTTCCATTAAATAATACCCTCGAATAATTAATCAATATTTCCATTAAATAATACCCTCAAATATTTAATCAATATTTCCATTAAATAATACCCTCGAATATTCTATTAAATCTACTCACTTTCAAGTATGAAATATAAGAAATATAGACCATAAGTAAGATAAAAGAAAACGGATAAAGTCCACCAAATTATTAAAGTTCTGTCTGCAAAGAACTTTAGATAAAAGAACTATCTCCGTATATAGCTCAAGTTACCTAATATCATATTAGAAAGAAATGATTCGAATGCAGCTAGAGATTGACTCTTATTACATTATATGCAAATACTCAAGAATCAGTATTTCTCGAGAAGATCTTACTTGATCAATTCTAAAGAAAGAAAAAAAGAAAAAAACAATATTAAATAAGACTGTACACCAAATATGGACACACACAAATTAACATGGCCTCTTCTAACCGAACCACAAGTGTAACATAACGCTGTAAGCGTAAAATCATATACGTATTATACGATTATATATATTTATATAGGTACTATTATATATATATATATATATATATATAATATAGCCTATATATCTATATAGAGATCATAATAATTAGTATATCATCTCATATTTTTTTAAAGAAAATATAAAACAAAACAAATTATTTTGAAACAAAGGTTTTTTTATCATTTTTTTTTTTTTTTTTACAAAACTTTTTTTTTTTTTTTTTTTTTTTAATACTCTTTTTATGTATATCAAAGATGTTTTAATATACAGTAGTACCAATACCCTTTCTATGGCCTAAATATTGACTATTCTAATAACAGAGTTATTATATATCGGTATACATATATATATACCATGATAATATATATTATAAATATATTATATATATATATAGTAATATATATATATATATATATATATATAATATAATAGATACTATTGTGGCGAATCGAACAGCCAACTACGGCAACTGCCCGCAGATGACGAGGCGGGGTTTCAGCCTCCGTTAGTTTGTGTGAGCTCCAACGTGTTTACACTGCCGCACCGGTGCAGCATATCACTGAGGTCGATCCACAATAGTATGCGAACATTGCTCGTTGGCCCGCGGTGACTATAGCTCTTTTGGTAAAAACCGCAACTCCCTAGCAGAAAACTCTGTCCCGCCCTGCTCGTTCTCCGACCTCTATCCTTGAGGAGTGAACATTTGGTGATTTTTCCTCTCCCGCTGATTCCATCTAACCGACGTGGATTTTGCCCGTTCCCGCCTCCCTCGCTTTTCCAGACTGTCCCTTACGGGAGTGAAGCGTTTACGTGGGTTTCCTTTTCGCTCGGACTCCGACGAACCCGGCGTGGGCCCCTCTCTGGCCTGACTTCTCTCGACCGCGCCTGTTTCCCTGGGCAAGGGCAACCTCTCGGGGATGCCCCCAGTGGATTTAAACGCTCGGACCGAGGTCACTGACTCAGTGAAACCACTCGCCCGGCCGTGCCTGTCTCTAATGCAAGGGCAACCCTTACTAATGGCTCCCACAGCGGTGGGCGCCGGGATGGCCTTGACCACCACGATACAGTCGCTAAATGAGATGTCCTTTTCAAACCCCTGGAAACCCTTTATAAAGTAACCCACTTTCAAAGCCAGCTGTAAGGTGAATAATAAACTTTCTTTTCTTTCGTTTACTAGATCTCAGACAAATGACAATTTAGTTGGAACAGTACGATTTTTCCAAAATAATAAATAATCAATAAAATAAATGAAAAAAAACCCACAAAATATAGAAAGAGGATAGGAGTGCCAACACTGAATCGTGAACGCCCTCCCAAGGCTCCACCAATCCTCCTGGAACGTCGCTTACCGTGGTAGATATTTAAGCGAAGGGACTCGCTGTCATTCGGGAGATTACCGAAACAAGAGCTCTTCATGCTCACTCTCCGAGATAGCTGTAGCCTTGAAATCGCTGTGTTCTCGAATCGCTGCCACCTTTAAAACAAACACTCATTACTCATACAATCGTAATTTATTCCCTCTAAATGTGAGCAAACCCCCAATAACTTACTGTAAAATGTGATCTTGCAGTTACAGAGAAAAGTTATGATACAGAAGATAAAATACTTTTACTTTTAAAAAACTCTACAAATGACCCAAATACTGGATTAATTCAATCAACAGAATCATTTCTCAAATAATACATAGTTTAATAGAACACTAAAACTAAGTGCCTAATATCATCAACCTCTCAATTCCCTACAACTATATATATATATATATATATATAATATTATATTATATAATATATATATATATAATATATATATATTACTATATATATATATATATATATATATATATTATATATATATATATACCAGTATTTTACTCCGGACAAAGGAAAAGTTTAGGGCACTCCTGAGGGCAGAATATTTAAGATAACTACTAACCTAACCTAGAAAAAATACTACTGCTAAACTAACACAAAAAAAAATGAAAACAATAATACAAACACTAAATAACTACCTTTTAACTTCAGTAATTTCTTCTTCTACTTGTTTTCTTCAATAAATGTAAGGCTTAAAGAATGAGAGGTGTTGGGTCTCCCAGGAAAACAAATGATGGTAACAAAAGCAGTTGGCTGGCGGGGCATGCGGCAGGCAGAAACTCCCAGTGACAAACGATTTGATGGTAAGTGTGGTTGGTTAATCACTCGCAACACATTCTTTCACACATGTAAAGGCCTCACTCATTCCATTTTCTTAATAAATTAGAAATTAAAAGAAAAAAAAACATGTATATGTGTGTGTAAAAAAAAATAAACTTCAAGCAGCAGCAGGATATCACAAGATAACGCAATGAAAAACCTCGGAGTAAGAGAAAGACTGTGGACATATTACTAAGAGATTAGAAACAATATGTTAAAAGAGCTTCACATAAACATCTGTAAATGCATACATAAAAAAACTTACGATTCCCATATACTAGCGTCATTCGGGAAATTGGGTGGGGGGTACCCCTCAGAAAACAAAATAAATCCTTTCAAAATTGGCAACTCTACTCAGAGTCCTTCACAATAATGATGAAAAAAAAAAACACACACACCCCACTCACCACCTGAGCGAGTTGGGGAAGAGGAATGAATAATATTATAATAATTAATAATAATAAAGGAAAAAGATGGGGGGAGAAAACTCTGCATGGCAAAACCTTCAGAAGGAATACCCCACACACACCTCCCTAAATCCTCAGCCCACACACCACACATCACATTTTTTTTAAAAAAAGATAAAAATAAAACAAAAAAATAAAGTAAAAAAACAAAAAACGAAATAAACATTCTAAATTTTTAACCAAAAATATTTAAAATTTATAAAAAACACCACACAAAAAAAAAAAATAACCACTATCAGCGACCGCGAACCACCGCACACACACCTAGCCTTTGAGGATCCGTCTTTCTTCTCAAAAACTTAACTCTACACCTTCCCATTTTTTTTTTTTCTTTTTAACTCTTCACCAATCTTAAAACTAAATTATACTAAACATACTAAAACAATACTCACACTAATGACTAAACTACTCACACTATACTACTACAACTAAACTCATCAGCTATGCATACATTACATACACTATGAAAATGAGAAATAAAAGGAATATAGTAGAAATTACAAATAAAGTCAAAGAAGGGGCCCAAACAGGGACACTCCAGAGTGCTTAAGGCCCCTTTCGCTTCTTTCGTTCTAACATTTTTGGTTGCACCCATTCACATTCAACACTGCTTTCACTTGCCTATCCACGTCCTTTCATACCATTCATCAGGTTTCACCATTCATTACGAATTCACTACTAATATCTCACATCATCAGTGTTTATGCCTCATCTTCAAGCAATTGCTGGCTTCTCTACTTGTTATGCCATTATCTCCTTCCCTCATCCTTCTCTTCTTGACACCTCGGAAACTAGTATTTCTCTATACCTCCTAACAATTTATCAGAGTCATTCTAACATCTTGCAAAACTGCAAACCTTCAAATCACATTCACGATCTGGAAACTTTTAAAACAATTCCACAATACTCTCCAGAATTCCTCTCAGCACTCGAGCAGACCTATCCACATCCATCAATCCACGAAAGGGATCATCATCACCAAAACCCAACAAACGATTGCCTGCTCTAAATTGTGTACTTATCTCGACTTTAGACTTTCACAACAAATCTGGAACTACTTTCCTGAGCCTTTCTCCCTGGATTTCTTCTTCTTTGTACTAAGCACAATCGTCTTTATCATTCAACTCAATTCATTCACTATCATTCTTTACCCAAATTTCAGTCTCCTTCCAAACCCCATATGCAGGAGGCAGCACGCAAATATTCAGCGAGGCATTCTCCAAAGTCTTATCTGCTTCTGATGAGCACTAACGCTGATTATGCACGCATCTTTCATTCACGTGCTTTCTAGCACATAGCGTCAAATCATTCCGGAGCCAGACTTGTTTCACCCTGAGAGACCCCACATACTGTATCATCCATGCTTCCTTTCTGTCGTTCTTCCAATTGACATCTTTTTCTTAATATCGAACGCAATCCCTGTATTTTGAGATTGAATTGTTCATTTGGCTTTCCTCAGTACTGCTTTACAATATCGCTCAGAGCAACTGCCACACTTTCATTCATCTACCCATCAAAACTTTAGCAAAACCTGTGGGATGATACGCCAAGCTGGAGAGTGCAACGTGCTATATAATGCAAACAAAGACTTTCCCTAAAACCATGGATCAACCAATCAAGAGTCTTCACTCAAGCTTCCACTATTTTCAGCACAAAGTCTCGTACAGTTCTTTTCTGCAATCCATTGCGATGATGGCATTAAGGAGGTTCATCTCATGCTGAATTCCAGCTCTTTCACATTCTTTCAAACATTCGGCTAAACTCTGGTCCATTGTCAGACAAAATCTTTGTGGCCTTGCAAACTATCAAGAAAAGATTCATAGCTGCCACATACTTGGCAACATTCGCACTATTTTATTCTTAAAAGTGCAGCAAAAGCAATACTGCGATCTATTTTCTACTATTCACCGAATCCATGCTCCACAATTCCCACCCAATCATTCTAGGCAAACTCACACAATCAACAGCAACTAGTTCAAATGGTCATTCACTTCTATTTTTGTAACAGGCGGACGCACAATCTGACTTTGCCACTTTCGCTTCTGACATCTTTCGATGTGGGTGGCAAGCATCTAACCTACACTGAATTAAATAGCAGAATGGAAATTACATTCTTGCATTCATAAGCTACCAACTTCGTTCCGGAGACCATATGCTCTATGCTGACAAGTTACCGAAGTCCATCATAGCATTACAAGAGACATCACATGAACAAAAACACAGACATTTCACTTTGCCATTTTTACAAAACACAAGACATCTTCAAATCATCATAACTAATTCCTTATAGCACGCAAGTCATATCAGTTTCTTAGGGCCATTCACATCACGATCTTACTTTCTTTAACAATTTTTTCAACTCCTGTATATTTGACTCATCTGCTGGCATTCCCAAATACTCATGATAGCCAAAATCTCATTCATAGCTCTTTGTATCCAATTCATCACCCGAGCAATGCTAATTATCTCTCGATTCATCAAACAAAATGTTGCAATACATTCATCTCCTTTAACTAAAGAATTACCAACCATATCTACAACTAATCTATTCTCACTCAAAAAGTCCATGGCCTCATACAAAAAACAAAAAAGGTAAATCAACATCATTCAATCCACAATCAATGGCTTAAACTGTAACTGCTGGACTACCTACTGAAAATGTAATTTCAACTGCTTCAGAAATCACTCGCTCATCTCTGCCTAAGCCGAATTCTTACTGAACTGGTACTACCTTTCAGTTCACTCACCTTCTTTTAAGTCATATTACACACTTTTACTTACTAAAACTTATCTGTGTCCCCTGTATGCGAATAAACCACATAATTTCTATCTTTACCTTTAAATCCACACGTCATACAACGATCACCATGAAACACAATCTCTCTGCATCCTTAACTATAGCTACCTCAGCATGGACTTCAACAATCAGCACCACATTCAACGTACCAGAGTCATACACAATCTGTTTAATTCAGCATCTGATTCATCCATTATTCTGCGTCTAATTCCTTCTTCTCCACTAGCCCAATTTATAATGGACAGTCATCTAAGCATGCAAATATAGGGGGCAGAAATATAGCACTTTTTTCCGCATTTTTCTGACTATACACAATCGGTTCTCACAACATACTGTACATACACTGTCAACTGCAATACAACTCACTGCACTATACTAATAACATTCTGGAAATAGGTAACCCGCAGGCTGGACACTACTCCAGTAATTTTTCTTATAATTCCTATACTTTCATGATTCCTAATTCTTCAGGGTGTTTAAACCTTATTCATATATTCTTCTTAAAGCATTCACATTTTCTGGCAAATTGGGTACATTTTAAACCCACTTCCCTCAAATCTTTTAATCCATATATAATACTTTCAAACATTGAGTCACCTCCCCCTTTACTCTCTTGTAACTTTAGTAAACCTTTAGGCAAATACTCTAGATTCAAACTCACTTCCTCTTCCTCATTCGCTCTAGTCATTCGTGATAATCCATCAGCAATCACATTACTTGCACCAGGTGTATATACAATCTCATAATTAAACTCACTCAAATCCTCTTTTGTTCTCGCAATCCTATTATCCACTGTTTGCATACAGTGCAGATATACCAAAGGTTGATGATCCATTCGTACAATAAACTTCACACCATACAAAAATCCTTTAAATGCTTTCACACAAAATCTCATAGAAACCAACTCTCACTCAATGTTAGAATAGTTTCATTCTTTGGTACTGAAGGCTTTTGACACATATCCAAACATTCTTCTAACCTCTTGCCCATTCACTTCTTGCACCTGTGACAACCAACTTCCCAGACAAAATCCACTAGCATCAGTAAATAACTCTAGTAGATTAGCATTCATACTATAGTGCAGATAAGCAAGTTTCAAATTATTCATTACACATTCTTTCAACTTTTCAAAGTGTCAATCATTTTATCATCCCACACAATAGTTTTATCTTTCATTCCATCAAAAGTAAAGCTTCAGCAAATTCCTGATACACCCTCTATAAACTTCCGTCTAGAAACTCTATCAATCCTAAATGATTTCCTCTGCGCACAGTTCTAGGTCTGGAAACTCACATTACTTTTCATACACTTGGAGATTTCCAGTAAACCAAGACTCTCACTCACAAACATGTCTAGAAACGTTGCCTACATCTCCTTAAGACGCATGATACACTTGCAGGTTTCACTTCACTCCCCACTGCCCCGTAATGTTCAGAGCCATGCTTTACGCATAACTGACACGATGTTCCTCATACGTTTCATCCTAATCATAAATGTGCATCTATGACGCTAGTACATTATTCTTCCACTTACTCAACAAACCCCCAATTGCTCTCTGAAATGCTGCAGGTGCATCCGCTAACCCAAAAGACAATCGCTTCCATTCATAACGCTTTCGTGCTGTCGAAAAAGCTGTCACAGGTCTAGCAGATGCTTCAAGAGGCATCTGATAGTACCCCCTAACCAAGTCCATCTTTGTAAACACTTACATCCCATACATTGAATATGCACATTCAGAAAACATGCACATAGGAAATCTACTCTATTCACTGTTCTTTCATTCACCTTTCTATAGTCTACACACATCTCAACTTCCAGCAGGCATTTCGATAGGTAACAATTGGACTATTTTCATGGTGATTCACTTCTTGCAAAACTCCCGCTGCTCACCTAACTCTTCACTACTGGGTTTCACTCTCGTCAAGTTACAGGCTTAGGGAAATGTCGTGGTTGCTGGTAAATAGGAGTCGAGTCAGTCAGTATTATACGAAATTCAGACAACCACGGCTTGCATCCCAAAGTGTCATTATCAAGACCTTGACTTAATACATGCTTACAGTTCATTACAAAGTTTCAATCTGGTTTGGGGATTTACACGATACCCACTCTTCGCTCTTCTTCTGGATGCTGTACTCCATAGATATATCTCCTGACCGGATCTATCATGCAGCCTATCAATTACTAAGAAACATCTCCCGGCTAAAATCATATATATTAGTTACCTGCTATCCTATGTAATACAAAATACTGCCATACCTTCAATAGGAACTCCAGCATACTATGTCTTGTAAAATCAACTGACCCAAAATACTGACAGGCACCATACCAAGACCTATAATTTGTTTCCCATCTATCTCTGCACTGGCCCACACAACTGAACTTGGTCAAACACATCTAAATATTTGATTTTTACCAACACCCCCCTTCTCCCCAGGAACACAGGTTGTGTAGTGATGAACAGGGATACATTGAGTAGAACTATTTTTTAAATTATTTATTTGAAAGAATTTTTTAATAACTGGATAAACCTACTGTCAATCTCTGTCTCACTTGTATTAAGTGGGGCCCCACACGTACCCTTGACCCCACCCCTACATGTTTCCCGACCAGCAGCAAGTTGATTTCCACCTGCTCTTGTTGAGAAGCTTGTTGCATTGAGGCTCGGCTGACTTACCTGTGATGCGAGGAATGTGAAGTAACTTGCTGCTGGCACCGGTGGCCAACCATGAATAGGTCAATGGAATTCCTGGTGACCCTAGCTAAACCTGGATGAACTTACATCCTTAATCGGACAATACCTTCGTAAACATGCCTGGCAAATGCTCCACCCAAACATTTATCTTTTATTCAAAATTTCATACACAAAGTGTCCTGCACCACAATATACAAAAAAGATGTCATTCTTTTCCTGCATGCAGCTATTGTATGGCCAGGCCTTTTACAATAACTACACCCCGCTTGCTGCCATTCATTCACATTCCACCCACTCTTTCATTCTTTGCATCCTCTGTCTCACAGCTGCTTCTCTCTCATTTCCATAATATACAGTAGGTCTTTCAAAAATATTGTTAATTGCTAATATCTTCCGTTTGACGTTTTTGTACTATAAATTCCTAACCTCTTATGCTGAATTTTCAATTTTTAATCACCTCTATCATCTTGGAGTCTATATTATCACACTTTCATCCTAAATTCATTTAGATAAATATGACGACTTACTAAATGAAATTACACCCTTTTCTTATAGCCTTCAAGTCTATTCTCCTATCATACCAACCCTGGCTAAAATTCCTCCCCATCTGTACCTCTACCTTATCCTTAATCTTTGGGTAATATTTCCCTTCTTCATCAAACGGTCTATCTTCCAGCATTTCTAAAATCTCTCCCCACTTTAACCTTAATCAGTAGGCCTCCCAAACGCATTTTCTCTTTCTTTTGGGAAGCAGATCAGCCACCTGCTCTGAACAGTATACTATAACAACTTTCCTAGAAGCGTTAGTTAGTATACATTAAAACCTTGATTTCATACTACTTTCCAGCAATGTCTCTAACCTAATGGCATAATATAGATTCTCATTCTTCATTTATCTTGCTTTTCTCAAAATCTCCTTTCTCTTAAATCTTATACTTCTATTACCTCCTGCGCCAACCTGATAACGACACAGACACCATTCTTCCACAAACATCAATACTTTACTTGGACGCACACTGGTTACATCTTTATAAACTCCTAAATTCTACCTTCAGTCTTCATTCTCTTTTGTCTTCACAGCCATAACCCAAATGATGCTGGATACTTTATGCCTCCCATGATGGTCTTTCAAAATATAAAAATTATTTTACCATTTCTACTACTATCACATGTAAACTTTCTATTCGGAACCTCTCATCAAAATTCCCTTATGCACTTCCACACTAGAACTTTCACTCTCAATTCAGACTCCTATACTCGCATAACTCGATTGTATCAACTCTTGGCTTGTTTCATCTTCTCACTATACAAAGAAATCTGCAGCTAATCAGGAATTTTTGCTTTCTTCTCTTCCTCATAATCTTTCTTATGTTCGCTACTTCTCGCTTCTACGCATTTTTTCCTCAACTTACTTCACTTCTCCTTTTCAAGTTTTTCATCCTTGGAAGTAGAAAGAGTTTTCTACCTCTCTATCTATTGGTCCCAAACTCTAAAGCTCCTTCTGTCTTAATGACAATAATGTTGACATACTCTTCATCAAACATTAATTCGATGTCCGACTCTGTCAACTCTAACTTCACTTATTTTCCCACTTCCATCTTCCTCACAGCTGCTCTCCCATGCTTTCTAACTTATGTAACAATCTGCATTTCTACATCCTCTAACTTCTTTCGCTGCTCTCTCTCCCTTTCATGAAGCTCCTGCAACCTCTGATTCTCCTCTAGCAACTTCTCATACTTCTCCATCTTCGCAGACTGCCTCTCTGCACCTCAAAAGTGCCCCACGTTGGGCGCCAAAAGATATGTCGCGGATTTTACTCCGGACAAAGGAAAAGTTTAGGGCACCCCTGAGGGCAGAATATTTAAGATAACTACTAACCTAACCTAGAAAAAATACTACTGCTAAACTAACACAAAAGAATGAAAACAATAATACATACACTAAATAACTACCTTTTAACTTCAGTAATTTCTTCTTCTACTTGTTTTCTTCAATAAATGTAAGGCTTAAAGAATGAGAGGTGTTGGGACTCCCAGGAAAACAAATGATGGTAACAAAAGCAGTTGGCTGGCATAAATAAATCTCAACATGTCCTGTTGAGTAGGTGGAGGCATTTCGTCTTCCTCAATATCACCACCAACATTCTCCAAACCACCTACTGCTCCCATGGTATGCCTGCTCCCAACCTCATCACCTCCCGAATTCCCCCCATCACCCCCAACTCTGAAAACCTGTTTAAGGACGTCATTAGGGTTAGTGAATATATATTTCAATATTTCAGATATTTCACAAAAAAAAAAATATATAGATAAGGGATGATAAAAAATAAGAGGTGTTGTAAGGAAAAAGAAGGTTAAGTCTGTTTTTAGCAAGCTGTATTCTATACCTAGAACTCGAACGACTGATTTGAAAGGGAGTTATTTCTGCTGCAGAGTTTGCGAGTTAGAAAATTCAGGTATGCAGCATCTACAGGTACTATAACTACTATTCTTCTAATTCTTCTACAAAAAGATCATGTCCTTGTTCGGGCGCCAACTAAATTTAAAGAGTATGTGGGGGGAGAGTGAGGGTGCACTCAGATGAACCCAACTAAGGAACTAAAAGAAATCCCGGATTAGTACTGAGCCTGAGTCCCAAACCACCCAATAAATTTAGAAAGTGCAATCAGTAACTAAGACAGCGACAGTAATCGGAAGCTAGAAGGGACAAGTCTAATTCTATGAAAGTGTTAGAGGTTAGTCTGTTAGTTAGCTAGTCGGTTAATCTACCCCACCACTTTAACTCACGGTTAGCATTACTTTCCCCTAACGACTACCGCATTATCATTACCTGAACCTTCCAAATCGTTCCTTCTGCAACAAACGTCTGAAAATCCTGTGATTCCAATCCTCCTTGAAGAACTCCTCCTTGAAAGATAAAGTCTGAATTCAATTTGTCAATCAGGGGAAAACAAAACGCTTTTAATTTGATTGACGTTTATTAACGTAAAGGGAGGATGAAGCTAAATGCTGATAGACTGCTGTAGCTGATAACTGAAGGTTTGCCTCTAATTAGATTAGATCACGAACCGATAAATGTTAGAGTTCCAGTGTAGTGGTTAGTTACAAAACTGGAACAAGAAGGTTAATAAGTGAAGTGTGTATGAAAGAGAGGGGGCAAACGAGAACAATCTGCTAATACTAAACTTAGTTGTTCTGTCTGTAGTTGCACAGCAAGTAGAGTTTGAGATGTTCGAGTTCCTTCTGATGGTTTGTACTGCGTACTGCGAAAGCACTTGATAAGGTGATAAGGGAAAAGCAACAAGATTGAAGAAAAGCAGCTCAGAAAAAGCAATGGGATGGACACCCAGCAAAAGCAATAATACGGCAATCAGGTCTCGTAATTAGCAATAAGGTCCCGCAATTAGCAATGAGGTCCCAATCACGTCCCGCAAATAGCACCTGTGGGAATATAGGCAATAGGCATATGCCATATAATTAAATTTGCTCCATAGCAGCAAACATAGAAAATGGAATGAATCAATACACTGCAGTATGGCTTACCCTAGGGGATTATAATGAAAATCCCTCCTCGAGGGTGCATGCAAGAGTCCTGTGGACAGTCTGATGACTCTGAATCTGATGTCTGGTCTGGAGCTGAAGAACTGATAAAATAAAGAGATAAGCCATACAAAATCATAATGGAGCAACAACACATATATATAAAGAGAAGAAGCTATAATCCACATGAACATAAAATGATAAATGTTACTTCTTCAAGAAAAATATTTTACAATTGCTGGAATTGACTAACTACTGTTTATATCAAAATGCCTAAAGAAAATATGATTAGCAGAATGGAGAAAAGAAACTGATTTTTGATTTCAAGAGCATCACATAACATTTAAATATAATAAATAATTAAATATAAGATATATCCATTACTGGATAAACCCATCATATATTTTAGTGATGCACCGTAGTTATATATATTAGGGTGGAGTTGGAGCCACTGCGACAGCAACCCCAACAACGCTTTTCATTAATTTTCTCTTCTCTCTCAATTCCACGATACAGGTTTTCTCTTCGCCACCCTAATTGGTTTATCTGTAAAACATATTGACTGAATATTCATTAAAATTTGTTTAAAATGTTCCCACATGATAAAACAGTTTTGATCTTTAAATTCTTTATCCCAGTCAGTTGTACTAAGCATGTCTCGAAATTTGGTAAAATCGCCATTTCTGAAATCTAAGATCTTTTCCTTATTAACTTTCAATTTGGGCCCAGATATCACATTCATATTAAATCTAATTATATTATGGTCACTAAGCCCTAAATTCTCAACTCCAACCTCATCCACCATACTTTCACGTTAGTTAAGATAGTCTCCAAATAGTGTCGGTCTATGTGAGTTCATTGACATCTGGCTCAAAAAGTAAAGTCCTAATTATCAATTTATAAAGTACAGAATCTACTAATGGTCCGTTATAATTAGACAAAGGACTCCATGAAGCAACGGAAAATTAAATCACCCTTATGACTAAACCTTTTCTTTACTGGGCACGCTGTCTCAATTCTTTCACGAATTTTCCCGTCTATTCTTGACATCTGCAGGAATGTCTATAAATGCCGCCTTCTATATGATTTATTGTTCATTAGGATATCTACCAACATTGATTCAATATCATGATATTTTAAAGTTGTCATTAACACAGTTTGCATATTGCTTTTAGCATAAAGCGCCACCCCCCCACGCTTCTTTCCTCTACGCTGGTATAAATAAAGTGAATATCGGTCTATTTTTTATTCCTGAAATGAGTCTACATATAATTCTTCATTACCATGCCTCAGTTATGCAAATATGTCTAGATTCTCATTTATGGTATATATAACTAATCAGCTCATCTTTTCATGTAACTTGATCTAGGTAAAAGATTTGATTATTGATTTTTTTGGATTTTTCGTTGCTTAGCTTGCTGTTCTTCAATTTGTTGTTTCTTGGAGACGAACTTTCTTGGTGATGATGAAGTAGTAGTAAGATAGAAGTGTAAGTATCCAACTCTCGTTAGTTTGACTATTGTAATTACAGAGTTACTGTGAGATCTGATGTTACCAGAAGGCGCTGTGTTTACTTCGCGTGATTACAATATATACGGGCCCCTTAAATAAGTCTTTGATGTAAAGTTTGATTGCTCATGGTTCTTGATGTCTGGCCTTATAATGGTTTGTTGAGATGATTTAAAATCACTTAAAAATATGCTCATTACGTATTAACCTACAATTACACATTCCATTTAGCATTACCTCCTATTTAAGCGTATTCCACATATACATTAACAATCAGTGTAAATTGGAGAGAGTCGATTCTGCTTGTTGGGGACTTATCCTGAAGTTTTACCTCATTTGCCTGAAAGTTTGGTTTTCTGTAATTCGGATTCTGTCTTAGAAGTCAAGCAATGGTAGTGAGTCCGACTGAGTAAGAGAAGAGAGTGGGAGAGAATGCTCATCAAAGCAGTGGCAAAGGGAATGCCTTTTATACAATTTGTTATGTACTATTTACAGAATTGCTGCTGAAATACATAATTTTGTGTTCAAGAGAAATGTTTAGATTTTTACGAAATTATATGGCATATTATATTAAAGGTATATCTTTATATATATGTATTGGAATAATAAAAAAATCTATTATATATATATATATAAATATATATATAAATAATATATATACTTATATAATATATATATATATATATATATATATAATATATAATATATATTATATAGTATATAATGAACGCCCGTGACGTAGGAGATTGACCTGACCAACGAAAAATTGCTAACAATTTCAAACAGTCCGCGTAGCAGTCTGAGTTTTATCTTCCTGGGGACAAGAGTTTAAACTCGGTTGCGAACACTTGGTGGAGAAAGGCTTTGGATAGCCGGTCTTAAAGTTCGATTTCCTGTAGTCCCCCCCCCCGTGTTACCCTGTGAGAAGGGGATAAAGCACGTTAAAAGGAAGTTTATAAGAAAGTTTAATACTTATCCCTCAATCTACATCCCAGCACTGCTCCCAAGGTTATTTTCCTGATCTGTTTCCCTAAGCACACCACTCCTCATGGCTTAATACTCACACACTAACACCAAAGAGGTGATGCACTTATAGGCAACTTATATTCACTTTGTATCCCAAACTACCGAAATTTATCTACTCTCCCACTTTTACAACATAACGGAAACCCCACATCACTTGTCATCTCCTTCTGCACACCCCCAAATTTAGGTCGCCACAACTTGGCAAACTTTTCATATTTTCTCCTCAGAACACCTTCCAATATATCAACAATAAATCAATAATAAATCAACAAAAAATTCCTACATATACATCTTTTAAAAATAAAAAATAAAAATATCAACTACATTAAAGCAAAACTGGCAAGCTCATACAGACCACATAGAACTAGATTTACACTTCTTTCAAATAACCAATTTTACCCCTTTCAACAAAGCAGCACAACACTTTAATAAAATAATTGTAAAAGCTCCATAAAAATTCATCCCACATGGCCATCGTAAATAATTCAATTCCAACTTATCACCAGAAATTGACCCCTTCATTAAATAAAGAAACTCCCTCAAACAAAGAAACTCCCTCAAACAAAGAAACTCCCTCAAACAATAGAGTAAACACTTTAATCAATTTAACTCAGAAAAAGAATTGCCAACAGTATACTCAAACACTGAATAACAAGACCATTAGTACAAAAATAAAATATTATAAATTTAGTATTGATGTGGCATTAATTTTCAATTTTTTAACTCTAGGTCCCTAGCTCTGGGTTCAAAATCTTACAATGGGAAAAAAATGAAACAGCAGCACAAAAGTGTTACAGACTTATGGGTTACAATGCAATCGTGAACATTGAGAATGTGAGAAAAAATATAAAATAAAGACTCATAAAATATATATGTTTTAATCTTAATTATTTATTTCTATTGAAGTTAAATAATTAAATATACAAAAAAAAAAAAAAAAACACAAACTATTATTATGCAATTAGAAAGAGTCTATCGAAAAAATCAAATAAAATCAAAAAAAATTATGATTTCCTTTATAAAAAATCAAGGTAAATAACAATCTCATTGAGTTTTTTTTCATTTGATTTATTTTTTCGAGTGCCATCCCTGTATCGTTTTCCGATCATATGCTATTATATAAATTATATATTATTATAGTATATATCATAATAGATATAAATATAGTAATATATTATATATAGTAGTATATATAATCTGAAAGTTTTAGTTGAAAAATGGTAAATCTGCTATTATATATATATATATATCTATATTAATACGCGGATATATATATATATCATTATATCGTTACTATATATAATGTGTATATATATATAGATAATTATACTATACTCAACTATATCAAGGTTAAATCCGGATTTATATATATATAATACTATATATATTATATATATTATATATTTACTATATTGCAAGTATTTTAAAATTTAAATAGTATATATTAAATACTATATATACTATAATATAATATATAATACATATATATATATATTATAATTATAGTATATACTTATATATAATTTATAAGTATATATATAATATATTTATATATATTATATAATATTATATAGTAGTATATATTATATATATATATATATATATAGTTAGGCAATCCAAGTAAATGCTAGAATTCCAATATTTCGAGGATTTTGGGGGACCCCATTTTTTTTGGGTCCTCCTCACGCAGTGAAAAAATTGGGACAGCTAAATATTTTATTTCGAGACTACTTTTGGAAAGATGTGGGATATCAAGCAAGACATCGGAGAGCATGGTGTTTACTCTGGACTTAGAACGGTCAATCTTTCGGAGTTTTTTATCTGTATTCTGTAGGATCCACGTGCAACGGTAAACTCGATAATCAGGGCGTTATCTGTTCGCATTTGTTATATACATCAAGCACACAATTTTTTGTTACATTTTTAGTGCGAGTACGAAACTTAACTTTTACCATTTTTTTCGATAAGACTTCAAAACTTGGGAAATACTTACATACGAGGGTTCTCATTTATCAATAATGTAATAGTGCACGATCGCGAGTGAGGAAGTTCTTTTTATGAGATTTAGGCTGGACAGTGAGGTTCGTGTGTCACCAATGTTCGAATATTTTACACTCTCATCTGATTTTCTTAAATTGAAGACAGGAACAATTTCTCAAAATCAAAAAAACAGAATGTGACTCGAATTTGATATTGCGTAAATATGACCCATCACATACTGTATAGTTCAAGTTTGAGGAAAGTTCAATTTGAGAAAAAATTCGTAGAGTTGATCGAACAATATGTAGAAACAACTCTATGGCTTTTTGGAAAAAAATCGGAAAACGCCGAAGGCAGCGGAGCATTACACAGAAAGAACACCACGAAATGAACGCTTCTTACGAGAGTGTACAGAAATAAGCAACGGTTTGCGTTTCGCATCTAAATGCTCTGATCTTAAGTATGTTATGTTATTTTATACGGTGGGGTTTAAAATGGGGTCCCAAAATCTTTAATATTGGAATCTTTTCTACCCTAAACGAGAATTATTTATAATTCGTATTTTCTGGACTTCATTATATTACAAATAAACCATACTCATTTATCATTATAATACTTATCTAACTACGAGATATACTCATTATTAATATTTAATATCACAATTTACGAAATACGATATAATGAACTGATATATAATTAATTATACATGAAACATGTAATATATTCGTTTTTTTTAGCATATAAATATAATATATATATATATATACTATATTACAGTTAACCACCATTCACGGGCCGAGCCATTTTCCAAGGAGGGGTGGAAAATAAAACAAGAAAACCCAACCAATCCCCAAGCCCAGCAAAATCTCTCAGGAGAGCGCAGACGTGGGGCTTTAAAGAGAGGAAAGATTAAATACAGTAAGTAAAAACAGAAGAAGGCAAGGATTCCACAGATGACAGAAGTAGCTGGAAAGAAAAGAGGCACCACAAACGACAAGTGGGGTGTTTTCAATACTCTCGCAAAATTCATGCGAGAGTCATGGCACCCACTTGTAATTGCGAGGGCGACGCAATGGGGGTGGAATACGAGCGGCCAACGTCCCTAGCATCTACCGTGTATAAGCTATAGAAAGGAGATGTACTGCCCAAACTCACGTACGAGATAGATGCGGTCAAGAGAGTTTGAACCAGTAGCGGAACAGTTTATTAGTTTCTTAGGCTTAGACCTCTTCATATATCCAATATATATACTATATATATATTATATATATATATATATATATAATATTATATATATATATTATATATATACTATCATATATATATTTATCATCCTACAATAAAAATAAATATATATTTTTTAAAAAGTAACTTTTTTAGTTTATACTTTAATTTCGTAAAATATTAGTTTTCTGAAAAACAAAAAATCTCTGAATTTTCTACAGTGTGCCTTATTCTTTTTTAAATAAAGTCACTATAAACATATACCGTATACATATTTTTTGTTTCCAAATCCCCCTAATTTACCTGCGTTTTTGAAATTAAAAAACCCAGCCCTATTGGCAGGTGGGCAGATCCTCGGGGAGGAATCCAGTGCAACCTTGCGAGGTTTCTTGTAAAGCTCTGAACTATAGAGAGCTACTTCTACTCCAGAAGCCTCAAGATTATGAATCGAGACAATGTTCGAAGTTCAGTAATGTAAGTTAAATTATTACTAAATACTTTTTACTTAAGATATTTTGTTTATTTTTAAAAATAATAACTGTAAAATAGCAATAAACCATTTAATCTTCACAAGTTTCACCAAATGAGGCAAAGAACATTTCATATCAGCAGTTGAATTTGGAATCAATGTCTGTTTTCCCAAATTACATTTAATTTGTAATTTTATAACTAAATTTATTAATTTATTTGTAAAATAATACTGAAATGATATGATTATAAAAAAAAATTCTATTAATTATTGATCATTTTATTTTTTCCCCAAAAATAGGATTTAAAAAAGCTCAAAACAGCTAAAAAAACAATAAAATCATAATGCAAAAGCAAAACCTATACTATCAACTCCTACTACATCCTATAATATATATATATATACTATTAATTATTATATATATTATATATATATGATATATATATATAATATATATATATATATATATATATATATATATACATAATATATATATATATAATATAATATATATATATATATATATTTAGGGAGAAAGGGTGGCTCAGAGGTCGACTTAATTGGAAAATAGAAGCAGCAAAGATATGAACCAAGATTTCAGCTTTAGGAAAAAATATAAAAAAGCAGTTTTACCTTCGGAAAAACAAGAGGAGGGGAGAAAGAGAGAAGTCAAGTTAGGTTGACATTTTTGTAAAGTGCTTGAATGAGATTGATGAAAAGAATCATAAAGATTAGATTCAGCACGATAGAAAGATGAAATAAAAGAAGTATGACATTATTGCATTGAAGACTAATATATTTCCGGAAGGTTGAGTCCCTGAGAGGAATAGCTCTAGAATAAGCAGAATTATTTAGAGGTTTGTTAGGAAAGAGAATTGTGTGTGTGTGTGCGTTTGTTTGTGTGTCTGTAGGTGTGTGTGCTGCAGGTGTATGTGTGTAGGTGTGTGGGTGGGTGTATTCCGAATCTTTGCTGGTTAATCGAATGTAATTTATTTTACTACGCTTAAAACTGTTCAAAACAATTTACTGTGAAATGCGCATTCTAATATTACGGAAACAAAGGCTCTCTCTCTCTCTCTCTCTCTCTCTCTCTCTCTCTCTCTCTCTCTCTCTCTCTCTCTCTCTCCTCTCTCTCTCTCTCTCTCTCTCTCTCTCTCTCTCTCTCTCTCTCTCTCTCTCTCTCTAACCCAAATCTCAAGAGCATTTTATATATTATATTATTATCTGTTTTAATTTCAAAACGTTCTGACTCTTTTTCATTGTGTTGACTCTTTTTCCATGTTGTGAACGCTCTTTATTTTTTTTTTTTGTTTGAGAGAATTTAAAATCAGTTAGTTAGAAACTTTGTTGTTGAGATGAACATATGATACACCACAACACCTACACCACAACACACACAACACACACACAGCACATATATATATATATAATTATATTTATATATATATATATAGTATATATATATAATAATATATATAATATATATAATTATATTATATCATATTATATATATACATATATAATAGTAATATATATATATATATATATAATTATATATTACATATATATATATTATATATATTATATATAAGTATATATATATATATTGGACATTAATAATTAGGTTAAAATAATGGTTAATAATAGGTTAGGTTAATTTATTTAAAGTTTAGTTGGTTAGCTTAGGTTAGGTAAGGTTAGGTTAGGTTAGGTTACCGCCAAATTTAATGTATTTCCCTAAAATTATTAAAATAACTATACATTAATTATTGATTTTCGCTCTGGAGTCAATTGCTTATAAATGCATATATTATATAATATTATATATATATATTTATTATATATATATATATATATATATATATAATATATTATATTATATATATTTATTAATATATATATATATTATATATATTATATATATATATATAATATAATATATATTATATATATATATAATATATATATAATATATATATATATAATATATATATAATATATATATATATAGTTATATATATATTATATATTATATTATATATATATATATATTATATATAGGTTAATATATATATAATATATATATATATATATATATAATATCTAATATATATATATTATAATTATATATTTATATATTATATATATATATATATGAATTTATATATATATTGTATAATATATATATATATGTTATATTATATATATATTATAATATTATATATATATATATATATATATTATATATATAATATATATATATATATATATAATAAATATATTATATATATATATATATATATATATAATTAATATATATATATATATATATATACTATATTTAATATATATATTATATATTATATATTAATATATAATAATATATATATATTAATATACAATATATATATATACTATATATATATATATATATATATATATATAATATATATATATATATATAGTATATTATATATAATATATAATTTATTTAATGACGTTTGAAGAGTCTACAGGAATCCAGAAGGATACAACAACGTTTCTTGTCATAATCTATTTAAACAAAATAATAGACACAATTAATATAATGAATAATAACAATAATAAATATAATAATAAATAATAATAATAATATAATAATAATAAGAATAATATAATAATATATAATATAATAATAAAATAATATAATAATAATAATAATAATTAATAATAATAATAATAATAATAATAATGAGATTATAAAATGAGATATAAAAGTTACGCATGAAATAATGCGTTTTCTCTTTATATTTAACAATTCTATTTAGGATAGACTATTATATTTAATCAATAAATTTTTGCGCATAGATTCGTTATATAATTGAATAAAATATTAAAAAGTTACTTAAAATCTAAATAAAATGTAATACACAATAAAGGTTATTTATGCTAAATGATTTTTACTAAGTATCACTACAAAGAATTATTCACTTTACGAAATGGCACAAAAATTAGGCTTTAGAAAATAACACGAAATGCTGACCTTGTAGCATTCGAGGGCAAAGGTCACACTGAGGATTGATGGAGCACTAAACATGTGTAACAAAATCACTGATGCTCACAAAATAAATGTTAATAAGATTTAGCGAATTATCTATGATGAATACAGGTTATTTTGGACGTTATAGAGGAGCGGTTCCAGAATGCTTGTTCGAGGCGAAAATGGCGGGATCGATGACCAATAGCAAACAAGGATTTTATCACGTGAGAAGGAGGACGATAATAATGAAAAGGAAGAAAGAGAAGGTAATATGGCTCCCCTCTGAACAGTGGAGCGTCGTGAAGATCAAGGTGAAAATCGGACAACAGGGCGTAGAGTTCGTCCATACGTGAAGATTTAGGTGTAAGTCTGCATTGGAGCAGGAATGCTGCGGAAGCATGTGCGGTAGAGGCTGTTGAAGCGTTTGAGAGGCTGCTGAGGAGCCGTAAGCGATGCGTGAGCTGTGCGTGGAGCGACAGCCGGAGCTGGAAGCGGAGCGTGAGCTGTGCGTTGAGCGACAGCCGGAGCTGGAGGCGGAGCGTAAGCTGTGCGTTGAGCGACAGCCGGAGCTGGAGCGTAAGCTGTGCGTTGAGCGACAGCCGGAGCTAGGGATGGAGCGTAAGCTGTGCGTTGAGCGACAGCCGGAGCTATGGATGGAGCGTAAGCTGTGCGTTGAGCGACAGCCGGAGCTATGAATGGAGCGTAAGCTGTGCGTAGAGCGACAGCCGGAGCTTGAGGTGAGGCCGGAGGCAGTGGATTTTTCGTATACACATAATGTTGTTAGGCGGAATTGAAGGTGCAGTTGAGACGCATGTTTGTCCATTTAGATCGAT
>JABUQX010072093.1:0-7500 GCA_015478945.1 Trachelipus rathkii
ATATATATTATATATATATATATAATATATTATATATACAAGAAGGTGTTAAATATATTTACAATGGTTTTATATATATATATATATATATATATTATATATATATATATATATTATAATATATATATATATATATATATATATTTAATATTATTTAATATATATATATATTATATAAGGTTTCACATTAATATAGTCAGGAATATTATATATATAAACTTCACATACATTTTTACACATGATGTTTACGGCCTATTTTTATATTTAAAACTCTCTAAATCTGTGCAAATATGCCAATCATTTATATCATTATCCGAGATATTAGTTTGCATCTCCAGTAATCCTTCAGTTAACAACTATGTAAAAAGTCGCTCAGATATTCAATAGTATATTTACATTTCTGGATCACCTGCATAAAATACTTTTTCCTACCATTGTTTTCTAGTAGATAAAATGAATTTCTGTACGTTCTATAGAACTTAGAAGCGATCGATGAAACCGTAGGTTTCATCGATCAGGGATTTCTTAAATGCGTAGTATTCTTGTATAACATGTAATGAATTACGTTTACGTAATTAGAAAACACATATGTCTTCTTCATCTGCGTTAACACTAGCCTACGTACCTCTAACATATATTTCAGCTGCGTCAGGCCTGAAATGTAGAATCCATATGATGTAGGTTCAAATACGGTTGTTTCATTTATTTCCTTCCCATAATCTTTAACTTCCAAACCTGATTATGTTTTTGATGTTTATAAAATGTAGAGTGAAGGTGTTAATCGCTGGTTTCTTCACATTAGGCTAATAACTTGTTTCGGTCCAGTTTAAAGCTGAGCTTGTTTTAAAGTTTTCTGTAAGCCACTCTTCAGTGTGATTACACATACAAAGTAATTCATTGACTCATGAAATACGCTTGGTATTATAACATAGTGAATGGGTAGCACACTTGAAAAAATCACAATTCCATCGGGTTTTCTTTTATAAAAGAATGAAACCCTACTCTGGGATCTTGATTTCCCAATGGACAATGTCTTGTATTGAGGTATATCTGTTAAGGTGAATCATGATATACACTTAGTGAAAATAGAAGAATACTTTTATTACAAATCAGAGAACTTGTGCACAGCTTAACAGCCAAAACGAGTATGATTTTAAAATGGGTTTGGATCTAAAACATACCTTCTCAAATATAATTTTCATCCAATCAAAGGTTGAGCTCAGGATATGAAAAAACATGTTTTTTCATACTTTAAAACCAAAAAGCGATAAAATAATTCTCGACAATCACATACGAGGGTCATATAGAGATAAATATTACTCCGTCCATCACAAGAAAAGGTAAACATTTCCTTCTTACCTGCTCAAAGGATTCTTACCGATCCAGCATGTTTCAGTTGAAATATATTTATAAATAATAACATTGATTCTCGATTCTTGTCTATACTGGAAATTTACCTTGACCTGGTATGAGTTAATCCGCCTATGATTACAAAAAGGCTTATCTAAATTTAGCGGCCTAAATTTAGACCTAAGTAGTTATTGCACCACATTTTACAGAAAAGGGTCATGTGAAATATATTTTGACCTGGAATTAGTCCTAAATCGCCCCGGGAACAAAAAGGATTATTCTACAACACATTTTACAGAGAGAGGTCAGTTCGTATCTGTAAGGAGTGCGGGGTTGTTGTGTTTTCTCGTGATGGATTGTCAAGTTACATAGATAATAATAATAAAATAATAATAATGAATAATAAAATTAATAATAATAATAATAATATATTAATAAAGAAACCGAATTATTTTAAAAAAATTGAAATATTTTTAGTTAACATCGAACGAATAATATAAAGTAGTGAATAATGTTATTTTTAAATAAAACTTAGAAAGATTTTAATAAAATACATGTTATGTTAGCAGAGAAGAACTTATTTTGTCATTTTTATATTATTACATGGCTAAAGATGATGTAAGCAGTAAGTCAATAGAACAAAACGTGGCAAAGCTTGGTGTAGAGGGGGTTAGGGGCTGACCTTACTGATTTACTGATTTATTGCTTTAAGTATGTAAATATATGTTTTTAATAAAATTCATAAAATTTTAGTAAAAGTTATTTAAAACTTGATAGTTATAAAATTTATAAAACAAAAAGTATTAACGTTAATAATAAATTCTTTGTCCAAAAAAGATGATGATTTATTATAGAAGTTTTTAAGAACTTTGAAATAATTTTTAGTTATCATATTAGAATGAGTAATATAAATGTACGTGTTCTTATTGAAAACATAAAATGTTTTAATAATTATTACGTTATATGTGTAAGTGAACTGTGTGCGTGTGTGTGTGTGTGTAAGTTAATCTGTGTGTGTAAGTAAATCGTTGTGTTAAGTAAATCTGTGTGTGTGAGTGGTAAGTAAATCTGGTGTGAGTATAAGTAATCTGTGTGTGAGCTGTAAGTAAATCTGTGTGAGTGTAAGTAAATCTTGTGTGAGTGTAAGTAAATGGTGTGTGTGTGTAAGCGTAAATGTAAGTGTCTATGGGGTAAATGTAAGTGTATAGTGAATGTGTGTATAAAGTGTCCTAGTGAATGTGTGTATAAGTGTAAGATGTGTGTGTGTGTGTGTGTGGACCGTAGTGTGTATAAGTGTAATAGTGTGTATGTTAGTGGATAAGTGTCATAGTGAATGTGTGTATAAGTGTCATAGTGAATGTGGGTAAGTGTAAGTGTTGTGTGTGTGTGTGTGTGTGTGACCGCGTGTGTATAAGTGTTAATGTAAGTGTCTATGGGCAGAAATGAAGAGGTCATAGTGAATGTGTGTATAATGTGTCATAGTGGAATGTGTGTGTAAATTTAAGTGTGGTGTGTGTGTGTGTGTGTGTGTGTATTGAGCGTTCTAAATAATAATAACAATAGGCATGAAGTAAATAACACTAGTGTATAATAATAAATAAAAATAATAATAAAAATAATAAAATTATATAAAAATAAATAAAAATATAATAAATAAATTTAAGTATTAAAACAAATAAAAAAATATAATTAATAAAATATATGAGTTAAAGCAGTAAAACATATGAAGTTAAAGCAGTAAAACATATGAGTTAAAGCAGTAAAACATGAGTTAAAGCAGTAAACATGAGTTAAAGCAGTAAAGCAGAAAACAAAAGCATACTAATCCCCTGGTTGCTATGTAACACCTCTATTGAATTTACTGATTAGTGTTTTTAAGGTTGTAATGTTAATAAATATATGAGTAAAGCAGTAAAACATATGATTAAAGCACTAAAGCAGAAAGTTAAAACAGTAAAGCAGAAAGTTAAAGCAGTAAAGCAGAAAGTTAAAGCAGTAAAGCAGTAAAACAAAAGCATTACTAATCCCTTAGGTGTTAGGTAACACCTTATTGATTTACTGATTACTGCTTTAGGTATGTAATGTAGTGAGTTAAAGCAGAAAAAGCAGTAAAGCAGAGAGTAAAAGCAGTAAAGCAGTAAAGCAGTAAAAAAAGCATACTAATCCCTTTGTTGTTAGGAAACACCTCTATTGGATTTACTGTATTACTGCTTTAATGTATGTAAACGGTTAGCTTCTGCCGCATTTTATCTGACATATCAAAAAGAAAAAAAAATAGATATATATAAAAACATGATAAAATCTTCTTCTTACATACAATTTTTAAAAATTATAAATTAAAAAGTATTAGTAAAAAGTATTAAGCAAAAATTAATGTTAATAAATATATGTGTTAAATTAATAGGGTCTGTAATGAGTTACAGTTTAGGTTCGCGAAAACATTTTTAATAAAAAATGTTTAGGTATGAAATAAAAATGACATAGTATATTTGAAAAGAAATTCTTTTGAAATGTTTAATTTATGAAATAAAAAAAAAAAATGACTCGTATATATATATATAATATATTATATATATATATATATATATATATCTCTCTTGTGTGTTTTCTATATATATATATATATATATATATATATATATATATATATATATATATATATATATATATATATATATAATATATATATATAAATAATATATATATATATATATATATATATATATAATATATTATTTCCATTCGTGCGGGGATATTGCGCCTGCGGGCGCACGCGGCGGGCGGGAACGCGGAAATATTGCGCCTGCGGGCGCACGCGGCGGGCGGGGACACGGAAATATTGCGCCTGCGGGCGCAAGCGGCGGTCGGGGACGCGGCGGGTCGCACCTGCGGCTGCGGGATTGGCTGTCTTTGCGCGAAGGGCGCAGGCTGCGCCCTGGTGGTTAGCTTATGATCTAGGGAAGACATTAATATTAACTCTGTTCTTTAATGGAGGGTAGAGATGATCCATCAGAGATGAATTTCATCAAAGATGAATCATCAATATAGACGGGATCAAAGATGACTTCGTCAAAGATGAGTCATCAAAAATGAACCTTCAAAGTTGAGGCATCAAAGTTGAGGCATCAAAGTTCTGAGGCATCAAAGATGAGCCATTAAAGTTGAGGCATCAAAGTTGAGGCATCAAAGTTGAGGCATCAAAGCTGAGGCATCAAAGTTGAGGCATCAAAATATCAAGTGTGAGGTGTTAAACGTAACTGTATCTGTGTGTGGGTGTTGAGTGAAGTGTAATTGGTTTAATGTAAGTGTCTATGGAGATTGTAAGCGCTTATAAGTGTCATAGTGTGTATAAGTGACATAGTGAATGTGTGTATAAGTGTCATAGTGTATGTGTTGTTAGGTGTGTGCAAAGTAATATATATATATATTATTATATATATAGCTATAAGTGATAGAAAAAGACTAACTTGTAGGAAGGATCCTAGCAACTTGTAATATACACCAATGAATCCTCATACCTTATAACCTAGGGGTAGACACCCCTATTTAGGGCTATATCTAGGCTCAGGGGAGGCTAGAAAAGGTTTGAAAAAGTGGCACTCAGTTGGAACTATGTGCACTCACTTGCACTATGTGGCACTCACTTGTCACTTCATTGGCACTCACTTGCACTCATTTGGCACTCATTGGCACTCAACTGGCACTCGCCTGGCACTCACCTGGCACTCATCTAATTCCAGAGAACACTAATAGAACATCACTAGATACTTCTTACGGAGATTGGGAGCCATTAAAGCCATCAATTATCGTGGTGTCAAATTGACCCATGGTACTATGGCAAGGTTCAAGGCCTGAAATATCATGGTCAAACCAAGCGTTAAGACATCAAAAAAAGGGCTTTAAGTCCCCTAAAGGAAGTGTACAAAAAATGTAGGTTGGCCAAAATTTGACCATGGAAAGACCAAAGGGTTGGTCGAAAATAAGGGTGGGCCAAAATTGACCATGGAAGACCAAAGGGTATCCAAAAATTATGGTCAAACAAGGTAAAGACATCAAAACGGGCTAAGCCTAAAAGGGTAGCCATAAAAATTTACCGTTGGCCAAAAATGGCCCATGGGAATGACAAAGGTTGCGAAAAACATTAGTGGATTCTCAAAAATTAGGGTTCTCAAAAAATAGGGTTCTCCAAAAATTAGGTCTCAAAATAGGGCGTTCTCAAAAAAGCGTTGCCAAAAATCAGGGTTGGGTTCTCAAAATTTGGGTTCTCAATAATTAGGGTTCTCAAAAAATACGGTTCTCAAAAAATAGGGTTCTCAAAAAATAGGGTTCTCAAAAATTAGGGTTCTCAAAAAATTAGGGTTCTCAAAAAATTAGGGGGGGACACGTACAACGGTTGCTGCGCAACCGTTTGGCGCCACCCTTCGAAGGGTTGCAAAAAATTAGGGTTCTCAAAAAAATTTGGGTTCTCAAAAAAAAATTGGGTTCTCAAAAAATTTGGGTTCTCAAAAAATTTGGGTTCTCAAAAAAATTGGGTTCTCAAAAAATCCGGGTTCTCAAAAAATACGGGTTCTCAAAAAAATCCGGGTTCTCAAAAAATCCGGGTTCTCAAAAAATCCGGGTTCTCAAAAAAGGTCAAGGCCCAAAAAAAGTTAAGGTAAAAAATTCAGGTTGCCCAAAAAGGTCAAGGTCAAAAAGGTCGCGGTCACTTTGGGCATGCAATATGCCCTTCCTACTACTATTATTATTATTATTATTATTATTATTATTATTATTATTATTATTATTATTATTATTATTATTATTATTATTATTATTATTATTATTATTATTATTATTATTATTATTATTATTATTATAGAAACAATGAATCAGCATTGATCAATATAAGTTTTGGAAGATTATTCTAAGTTCCTAATTATTATTATTATTATTAATATTATTATTATTATTATTATTATTATTATTATTATTATTATTATTATTATTATTATTATTATTATTATTATTATTATTATTATTATTATTATTATTATTATTATTATTATTATTATTATTATTTCCTGTTTCTCACATATCACACTTTTGAGAGTTGAGTCGTCATTTTCTTTTTGTCAGCCACCAGTTTCTTGTCAATATTGTTAAATATTTTCCAATTTTCTCTCATCATGACTAATAATAATGATAATTACAACACTAATGATGATTATATTAACCCCCATAATGATTATATTGTTATGATGAATAATTTTCGAAACAGGGGACCTCTTAGTCAATCCATCTAGGTTAAGTTTAGGATTACGGCAACGTAGATCCATCTAGGTTAGGTTTAGGTTTCTTTATTTTAAGAAAAATGTTACAGCTTGGTTTAGGATTTTGAAATTCAATTCCTCTTTGTTGAGATTACGTCTGAAAATTTAAGGTTTCATATTACCGTAGCTAATTTATCCTAATATGTTGTAGCGCTTATCTCATCAGCTGAGTTTGAAGCTTCTAAATACAATATTCTTTAAGCTTCTATTTTATCAATTTATGAAGAAAGAAATTTTTCAAAAGTTATTAAACCGTTATCTATTTTCGGGTAGACCCTTCCATTACCAAAAGATATTTTAGATTTAACTGTTAGTGTTGATGTATGGGAAGGCCTTCCTATGTGAGATTTATTGCGGCGTTGCTTCCAATATTCGTTCCACATTTGATGTTGAATCTTCTATAGCAGGGGTGAAGAAGCTGCGGCCTTCTGAAGCATTAAATGCGGCCTTCGGAATGAATTCTAAACTAGCAGAAGAATATTTTTATTTCTATTAAAAATGATATTTTAAAATCAAATAATATTTTTCCCTCATCTTCAGGTGAACCTTCAAATATTCCAGAGTTTAAGATGGCGTAAACTAATTTTCCCTCGTCGATTGACATAATCAAAATAATGTCATTTTTCAAAGTTCTTTTTGCTAAAAGGGAAATTTCTGATGAGTGCTTGCATGGCATGTTCCATCCAGGCGTGAAAGCTTACCCTCGAGTGATCAAGGCACACTATTCCTGGGATAATATGGATGAGGATATTAATACATGGGACAGTGCTTGTATCTGTGTCAGACTGTTAAAGTTCATTGTCATATGAAGTTGCCTATGGAACCGTTATAAATTCCTTCT
>JABUQX010072093.1:20000-25000 GCA_015478945.1 Trachelipus rathkii
AATATATTTTCCGGTCAGGTGTTATTGAAGATATTGAAGATTGAAAACAATAGTTTTTCATTTACTGTGATCTATCTTCAAAATCGTCTCTAGTGAAGTTTTATTAATGGTATTGTATATCAAACATGGTAATTATTTCAGTTCAGTCTTCTAAATCTTCTCCAGTCAGGTGTTATTGAAGATTGAAAACAGTAGATTTCAGTTTACCCTGATCCATCTTCAATTTATTCTCTAGGCAAGTGTTATTAATGATATTGTAGATTAAACACAGGAACCATAAACTTAGTGTGTTCACTGTTCACTCTTCATTATCTTCAATAACCCTTCACTGGAGACGAAGCTTTGGCTTATTAGAGTATAAATATATTAACATACAGTAGGTCACATAGATAGGGAAATTATGGGGTAAATTACGGATATGCTCTTCAAAAATCAAAATTTACAACGGCTGTTTTCGAAAGAAAGCCACTCCTTCATTTGCCTACGTCGAAATGTAAGAAACGTTGTGATTGGTTCATAACAAAGAAATTTCAAAATTCCTTTTTAAGTGGCATCGTATCGTACTCTTTATGGCATTTTCGAACATAAGGTAATTAAATAATGTTTATAAAAAATATTAGGCATTTTCCTTCAAATTTTTTTTACCACGATAAATACTAAAAATATTTGTGATAAAAATAAACTTTTGCTACGTACGAAGCAATATTAAATTTGCTTTAAGTTTTGGCGGCAACTTTTCCCGCGAAAGGTACAGTGTTTACACACACACAAGATGGTCCGAAATTATAACATTGGATTGAAGTACTATAACTTTAATTATATTTATACTATGGGTTTCTGCTGTTACATTCTACCGTATGAAAATTAAGAAACTACATAAGAAGTTGAAAAATTATGCTTCTAGGTCTATATCTACCCCCATCTTTCTCCTCATAAAAAAAATAATAGATTGAACAAAATTTAATACGTCACCAAATTGCATTGCAGAATTTTCATTCTTCGTTTTAATTTTGTATATAAATTTCACTCGGAAATATTGTGTGTAATTTTCTTTTTATTTTGGTTTTCAATTGCATAACGTTTTTTGAAGGTTAATATTTATCGCATTAAGAATGATAAAGTAAATAGCGATTAGACTTTGATAGAATGAATACATAAAGTTGCAATAAAATATTTTATAATATTAAATATATTTGACTGATAAAATCCTCATATATATAATATATATATATATATATATATATATATATATATATATATATATATATATATATATATATATATATATATATATATATATATATAAATTATATATATTATATATATTTTTTTTTTTTTTTTTTTTTTTTACAGATATAAACACCGTTATTTTCGGGCAGGGCCCTTATCAAGGGGGGGGTGTACTCATTTGCTTTGTCGAGCAGGACAAGCCCAAGGAGAGAATGGCTCACATTCTCCCACCCGACCGTTGCGAACCTGGGACCCTCGCTTTGTTGGGCGAGTGCTCTAACACTGAGCTATCGGGCGCTTTTATATAAATAAATAAATATATTTTAAAAAAATAAAAAAAAACATATATACATACATAAATACATATACATACCTAAATACATATACACATGCACAACATATATATATATATATATATATATATATATATATATATATATATATATATATATATATATATATATATATATATATATATATATATATATATATATATAAATATGTTTATACTAAATATAAATATCACTATTATTATTAATATTATCATTATCATTACCATCACTATCATTATTATCACCATTATTATTATTATTATTATTATTATTATTATTATTATTATTATTATTATTATTATTATTATTATTATTATTATTATTATTATTATTATTATTATTATTATTATTATTATTATTATTTATTATTATATTATTATTATTAATAAATATTATTACCACTATTATTATATATATAATTATATTTCAAACAAAAATTCTATATTCTGCTGATGATCATTACTTCTTCACTTTACGTTTATTTGCACATATAATTATTATTTTGATATTATTATTAAAAAAAAACCGTTGAGGAAGTCTCCTGCTCCTGGTAACTGCATAGATGAGGCCATCTTCTTTGATAAGCAAAGAACTTTTTTAATGAAAGCAGTTTATTCGTATATTTAGGTATGTATATGTATATATATATATATATATATATATAAATATATACTATTCTTTACATATATATATATATGTATAAAAATATATAGAACTTTTAATATATATATATATATATATATATATATATATCTTGATATATATTTATATATATAACATATATATATATATATGCATATATATATAATATATGTATATATAATATATATTAATAATACGTATAGTTTGTAGCTTGACATACCAATTATTATTCACATAGCTATATAATAAAATGCAATACATATATATATGTATATCTTAATATGTATAATGTATATCATATATATGTGGCATATATATAATATATATATATGTAATATATATAATAACAATATCTACCCAACAGCCAGCAATATATGCTAATAATATGTATATATATATGCATGTAATAATAATAATAATAATAATATATATATATATGTATAATATATATAATATATATATATATATAACCAACTCAATATAATAACCAATAGCCAATAATATGAATGTATTTCAACCAGCAATAATAATAATATGTATGTAGTAACCAATAATAACATGTATTTCAGCCAAAAACTATAAATCTTTCAATATATATATATATATATATATATATATATATATATATATATATATATATATATATATATATATATATATATATATATATATATATATATAATCTTTAAAAAAAATTAATAATATAAAAACATAAAGATTTTCTTTCTAAACAAAAGGACATAAAAATAATAGAATAAAATAATTGTTTAATTTTTAACAAAATATTCTAAAAATATTTTCTTTTTCGGTCAATCAACTTCCTTTTCTGTAATTCGCCAAACTTCTTTTGCTAAATTTTCATCTTTGGCCTTTTCTGAAGTGGGTGCAATCTTCAGGGAAATAATATATATATATAATATATATAATATATATATATATATATAGTTATATAATAATATGTATATATAATATATATATATTTTTAGAAATAATAATAACAAGATTATAAATTTCTTCGTCTTTCTTCTAATAATAAATATATATGTATATAATAATATAATATATTAATAATACAAACATTTTCATAATTTAAATATATATATATATATATATATATTTATAATATAATAATATAGAAATATTTATATATATTAATAATAATAACATAAACTCTTCATAATAATAACGTATATATATGTAATAATATATATAATAATAATAACATATATATATATATATATCAGTCGCACCCGCTCGTTTGGGGTGATCCTAGCGCACCTCCGCACTTTGAGAAAATGTAGTCCGCTAGCGCTCCTCCGCACCTATTCAGACCATCAAACCTCCGCTATCGCAAGTCCGCACGTCCGCACGTCCGCACGTCTTCCGCTAATAATGTGCGACTTCACAAAAGTTTTTAATATTAAATACTAAATAGTATATATCCTTACAAAAGATTTATTTATAATATTATATGAAAATTGAATGAATATTTACAAAATCTAAAGATTTTCCTCTTCCTCCCCTCAATGTCTTCTTCAAAAGAACAAGAGATCCATATTATCTTTCACAAAGATTAGCTTCTCAAAATTAAAATCAGTTAAGGCTGACCTCTCTGCCCTCAAAATATCCCCACCATTACTAAATATTCGCTCTACAGCAGCAGAACTAAGGAGAGGTGTATTATATTTTATGAACAAGTTCAACAAATTCTGCCTATGCTGAAAGGGAAAGATGTCCTTGGTGAGAGGAGTGCTTTGTGTTAGTTGGCTTCCAGCAGTCCATTGCTAATTTAAAAGATCCTCACCTAAATCATTCTGCCTCCCTTCTGAAATATTTTTGACCACCCTGTCCACCCATAAGAAGGTCTATTTCGTTCAGACTTTAGTAGAATCCATGAAAACCTCGACGCCTGCAGAGTCGATGCTCATGCCGTATCGAGCTCATTGGCTAATATTATGTATATGATAATATATAATATATGTATGTATATATATATGTATGTATATATATATAATAATAATATCTCTAATAATAATAATAATATGTATATGTAATAATAATATATATATATATAAATAATATATAGAAAAAATAGTGATGAAGATAATATAATAATAATAATATATATGTAATATAATAATAATATATGTATATAATAATAATATATATAACAATAATATATATAATAATATATGTAATAATAATAATATATCGCTCTTTATATATTACTGCTGTATATATATAATAATATATATGTAATATAATATACATAATATAATATAACATAATATGTAACAATATATAATAATAATATTGGAATGCGACAATTAATATGTATGTATTATAAATATGTATTATATATATATATATATTATATAATATATATATATATATATATGTATATATATATATATATATAATAATATATATATATAATATATATATATATATATATATATATATATATATAACTATATATATATATATATATAATATATATATATATATAAAAATATATATAATAATAATATATATATAATATATATATATATATATATATATATATAATATATATATATAAATGATATATAATAATATAATATATGTATATATATAATAATAACATATATAATATATATAATATATATATATATATATATATATATATATATAATATGTATATATATTTATAATCTGGGTTTTACACAGAATTGATTTAGATATTGCCTAGTTATTATAGTAATAATATAATTAATTAAATTTATAGATGAGGGTAATAGCTATTCAGTCTATAAA
>JABUQX010072093.1:32500-35000 GCA_015478945.1 Trachelipus rathkii
AGTATATATACTACTATATATATATTATATATATATTATATTATATATATATATATATATATATATATATATATATATATTATATTATATATATATATATATATATATTATATATATATTTATATATATTATATATATATATGTGTAAAGACTTTGATGCTATTTCCATCTGAAACACGTTTTTTCAGGGAGACCTTTTGAGATGAAAAGGAGGGAAATTCTCGCCTTTCCTGTGATTGGCCGAAATATATCCCCTTATCTCCTAGACTTGTGTTTGCTCCAGCAATATTACATTATCTTTTCTCTCGAGACTTTTTTTTATCAGCATAATCATTTTAGATTTGAACTTGATAGAAGGTTATCCTCTGTCTTAAAAGTGTTCTTATTTCATATGATATATATTCCTACCATTAGAATGGTTCGTTTGGATAAATAAATCTCTATACGAGACATTGTGCAGTGGGAATCAATATTCCGAAAAGTGATATATCCTTCTTATATAGAAGAAAGCCAAACGGTTTTGCATATTTCAGATGTATTAACTACTATGATTATAACAGGCGTGTTTTTATGAGTTTGAACGAATTACTTTGTGTATGCCAACATGCTGAAGATTGGGTGAATTTAAGTCACACAATATCTTAAACAGTAGGGAGATAGTTATCAGTGGAGTTGGAGACCATGATACGAATATTATGGATATTAGAATATGACAGAGGTGCGAAGATACAGGACTATTTAACCCTACACCATATGGCTTCTACATTAGAGGCACATCCCAGATAAAATATATGGCTCAAGTTCGACAAATAATGTTAAAACAGTTGCGTAAAACAAAAATGTTGACCGATTATGTTACTGCAGCCCATTATATGTCATAAGAGGCATATTATACATTTAAAAAACTGTTTCCCAGAGATTCTGAAAATATAATTAATCAGTTCTTAGCCTCGATAGATGTTCAAAACTTTATTCGTCAGCTTGATGAAACTATTTACGTGGATGATCCTGACCCAAAATAAATGGTAGTGTTAGGGCGTGAACTTATCATGTATGTGCTCAGGGACGGAATTGAGGAATTGAAAAAGTATCTTAGATGTAATGACGAAGATGACTGGCATTTGCGTAAAGACTTAGAGCTCTTGAATCTTAATGAGGTCTCGTAAGCCAGTATTCATGTAAGGAACAAACAGATATACTATATATATATATATATATATTATATATATATATATATATAATTTATAATACAATATCCATAAATTATATATATTTGATAGATTATCTTTATATATATATATTATATATACGGGATATTATATTATTATTATTATTATTATTATTATTATTATTATTATTATTATTATTATTATTATTATTATTATTATTATTATTATTATTATTATTATTATTATTATTATTTAATTATTTATTATTATTTTATAATATTATTAATATTATTAATATTATTAATTATTATTAATTATTATTATTATATTATCATTATATGATTAGTATTATTATTATTATTTATTAATTAATTTTTAGTGTTCGTATTAATGATATATTTTTTTTCTTATTATATTATTAATAATAAAACAAACTTTTTATTAATTAACTGCTTTCATTAGAAGTGAAATTATTAATATTACTATTATTATTATTAATAATTATTATTATTATTATTATTATTATTATTATTATTATATATACATTAATATTATAGTATTATTATTATTATTATTATTATTATTATTATTATTATTATTATATTATTATTATTATCTATTATTATTATTATTATTATTATTATTATTATTATTTTATTATTAATTATTATTAATTAATTATTATTATTAATAATTATTATTATTATTATTATTATTATTATTATTATTATTATTATTATTATTATTATTATTATTATTATTATTATTATTATTATTATTATTATTATTATTATTATTATTATTATTAATTATTATTATTATTATTATTAATATTATTATTATTATTATTATTATTATTATTATTATTATTATTATTATTATTATTTGTTTCTGTGCTAATGTCATGTTTTGTTTTGTCTAAGATCGTTTTTCCACATTGTTAATTTATGAATATAGACCTTCTTAGTATATACGTATTATCGGGTCAGTTTGTATATGCCTAATCCTTCTGTAAACATGTTTGTCGTTGTCGATGTAAGGCATGATTATATAGACTTTTTGAGTTGATAAGGAGGATATGTTGTAATCTTGTTTACTTTCTTATAATTGGTTGAAATAATATCTATATATTTGAGTCTGTTTTATATACAAAGTTTCTTCAGTACGACATATCCAGATGAGCCAACACCATGGCTTTTCTTCCCACTCCCAAACTTGTTAACGATATCTTTACGAGGACCTTTGTTATTCCTGACGCTGTATCTTTTAAATTTATTCGCAAACCTAAGGGTGTCCAATACATTGACTGTATTCCCACGGTAGGTGCATAT